>VDFB02012039.1:0-53493 GCA_007258455.2 Sequoia sempervirens
TACTTACTAGGGAGGGTCGGCGGAGCTTATAAGTGGCCTGGGCCTACCACCCCTCCATGGTCGCAGTGGATTGTTAAGTGGGACCCCCACCCCTCCATGGCTGCAGTGGATTGTTAAGTGGGATTTTTAGGCACCACTTACCTCAAGCCTACCTCCCTAGTAAGTTTACTTATGAAGACAATCTTTTAAGCAGTCAAATACATTTGTATCCACTATTGATCCTTTCAAATTATTTCATAGTCCACTTATAATAATACTAAAGCAATAAGATTACTTTTCTTATTAAAAATTATCCACCATGCTTCGCTCTACTCCTGTCGTTGCATCTTTGCTCCATACCCGTAGAGTCGTGGGTTCCTTTGCTGCGCGTGAGGGTTTTCCAGATGGAAGCAAATCAGTGGCGAATGCCATCCCGAGTAAAGGTCCTCCTCCTTTCAATGGCGAGTGTAAATTTTCAAATGTTGTGCGGGGTGGGGTTAGGGAAAGCATCGGGAAACACCATTCTCCTTGCTCAGGGATCTCGCATTAGGACCTGCACCAAAAGGCTAGGGAGGCGGTGTTGGGGCGGAAAGAGTTTCCCCATTCGGCACCACCAAAAGCCTCTGATGGGAGCGTTGCTTTTGTGCACAGTGGAGTTGTGATTAGGGTTTCTCATGTGACTGCAACTCCTGAGATTCGAATGGACGGACTAGTCAAAGATAGGGAAGATTTTCTGCAAACAAATGCTTTAATTTGCAGATTCATAAAGGTATGGCTGAAATTGCACGATTTGCATTCCTGGATTTATAAAAATTGGAAGAATTCTATGGAGGATGAAATTTGTTTGTTTCCTTGCGCTAGAGGGTTTTTTAATCATTGAATTTGAATCTATTGCCGACAAAGAATGGGTGCTGAAAAATGGTCCACGGGTATTTCAAGGCGATTTTATGTGCATGAAACCTTGATACCCATCATTTGATCCAGGAACTGAAAAATTTTCCACTGCCTTTTTTTGGGTACGACTACCTTATCTTCCAATTCAATTTTGGGAATTTGATTGCTTGCAAGCCATCGGCAATGGGTTAAGAAAGTTCCATTGTAGTTCAGAAGAAACACTGAAATATCAAAGCTCCACCTGTGCACGTATCTGTGTGGAAATGGACCTATCCAATGGTCTTCTAGCGAAGATTGCAATGAAGGTTGGTGAGTGTTGTTGGATGCAACCTGTAGATTATGAAAGAATAGCCTTTTGATGCAGAAAGTGCTTCTCAATTGACCACTCTATGCCCCAATGTCAGAAGGTATGCACCCAAAAGCGAGATTCTGGAGGAAGGCCCACCTGGTGGATTGGGGTAGAACCAAAACACTATGTTATTACACCGAGCTCTCAAGATGAGTTAGAATTGCCTCAAGATCCTACAGTAACGCAATCAAGCACACAAAATGCTCCTCCTGATAGCTCTCCAGAGCTGCCAATTTGTTCTCTGGCTCAACTAGGGAAGTCTTTGCTGCTCCGACAGTCACATCTTCAAACATCAAGATTACCCAAAACCCACGGGCATCTTCATTGGCATCACATCCCGAAGTAAGATCTCCTAATTGTTCTCCACAGTTGGAGCAAGTGTGGACAGAAGTAAAAAGGAAGAAACAAGCTCAATCAAAACCCAAGCACCAAATGGTTTCAAGATCAGCATCAAAAGAGCTAAAGTTGGAAGGAAAAAGTAGTTCGAAGGTGGCAGGAAGAATGGATGAGGCAGAGGGAGACTTGGAAAGAATGTCGGGGATGAGGTCCCACGATTGTGACCTCACTAGTTCATAGCTCCAATCAAAAGCGGTTACAATGTCTGCAATGGGTAGGAATGGAATATGGTCAGAATAAGCCATAGGCAAGGGTAATTTGGTTTGGTGTTGCCTTTTTGTGCTCCCCATTCATGCTTCTGAAGCAGGTTTTTGTGCTCCCCAATTTTGGGTTTGAAGCAGTCCAGGTTTTTATTTTTGTTCACTTTATGGGTGCTGCCCCACAAGCAGCGATTTACTGATCAAAAAATAATAATACTAAAGAAATCATAATCATTTCATAGGATAATCATAGTCATAATAATACCAAAGGAAATATTGCACCAATCACCAGATTAGCACATCTATGCATATACTTTTCTAAATTAATGAGAAGCAATATATATCTGCCTATAAATAGTCTTATCCATACTTTATTACCACAGCAATGTGAGTAGCATCAAGATCATCTATTTGCTAAAGGACAGTGCACTGATCTCCCAGAAATTAGAGTTAGTCATCTCAGAAGTGTGGCTATTTAAATAATCAGATTCTGTTTAATCCAGGCTTACCTGCTCAGGGTGCTCAAGGATTTAGGTCAATAATGGAAACAGTCAGTCTGGGTGATGGAGACAGCTTATTAGAACTTAGTCATATAGCAGGGTTAGAGATCTATCTCTGAAGTTTGTCTAGTACAAAAAATGGAAATGCTAGATATTAAGACTAAGCGAATTGACTTCACTTGTTTTGGCTGTGTTTCTCAACGTTCTTAGACTCCTGAATCGCCTTCCTCTTCACTCACGATCCTGCTCTAAACTCTTCTTTCAACTTGCATATTTACTTAGAAATCATATACGTTTGTATATATATCTTGTTTTCTCCACAATCGATATCCCCTATGCTTCTCCTCTAAATTTAATCTTGGTTATATATCTTTTATTTCCAGGGGTTACGTCCCTCCATACGCCTTGTGACTTTTAGTTAGTTATCTCTTAATATTTGTTTGAAGGAAATTGCAAATTTAGTATATAATCGATTCAATCTAATACTCCTTAAGGGTGTTCCACACAAGCCAATTGTAGGTAATCATTGCCAGACAAAAGATCGATTCCGGGCTCCTCAATCATATACGTGCGCTGCTGTCCATGATCATATTCGGTGATAATTGTGAAGGAAATCCACACTGATGACAAAGTCACGAATGTCTAAGGAATCACCTCCCGCCTTCCCTCTAGCCTTCGATCCAGAATGATGGCCAAATATAAGCATCCCGATGAGATCGAGTCAGCGCCAGGGTCAGGTTGCGATTGGAACGGAGATCTTATATTACGATGTGTAATGCCCTTTAAACATTATGCTGACTGCATAATATTTGTATTTTATACTTGATACTATTTTATGTTTTATATTCATATATATATTGTATTTAGTTTATCATTTAAGTTATTAATATTTATCGTATATTGTTGGTATTGATATGTATTTATAATTGCAATATTACCTTATGGTAATTGCAATTATAAAAGTACTTATATTATAGTATTTATTTAAGATATTTAAATTGCTAGCTTGTTCATATCTTATGATTACAACTATAAAATTATCTTTCAGTAATTAAAATTGTGATATGATTGATGGTAAGTGTAACAGCAATATTAAGTTGTAATGATTTATATATTTATTTTATTTACTTGTTTTCCAATATCACTGATTTCAATGTCATTGGTCCGGGGACATGACAGTGATCATAATCCTCTTGGTCACCTAAGTTGATTTCAATATGACCACCATCAAAGATTCATTATTATGGATTGGGCAGCCCCAATGGGGTTTAAGTAAGGCTTGCATATCATTGTTTATAGGAAGCCCTTGGCATAAACAATGACATGGCAAGGAAAATGCAATCAAATCAGAGATGGACTAGATCTGAAAATAGGTGAAAAATGCAAACCCTAGAGCCAACTATGGGTGGGATTGTCATGTGGCTAAAATATAAAAGTGAAACAAATCACCAAACCCTATATCAAAGATAAAATGAGATATCAGATCTGAAAATAAGATAGAATCAGAGATAAGTGCAGATCTGAAAATCCTAATGCATATAAGAAACCCTAGGTAGGAAAAACTAGGTTGTGTAAGTTCAACCAGGTTCCCTAAAATTGTAGTGTAAAAGAATACTTTCCCTGAATTTAGTCTAGGCTAATCCAACAGAACGCATATACATAAGCACATATTTAACCTAGACAAAACAACAAATAAGGTGAAGTCTGACCAATTGACAAGTATAGTTGCCATATTTAGAAAAAGAATAAGAAGAATAAGGATGCTTAGCCCTAGGACTGAAGAATGAAGACAATCAATGAAGATCCTGAATGTGATGATGTCTAGCCTTGAAAACTGTGATCTCTCAAACTAATGAGTGGCTTTGACTTTGTGCCTGTTTTGTACTGTGGGTCAGTCTAAAATCATGATGGCGAACTCATTCCAATATTCAAACAAATTTATGTTCTTCTATTCACTTGATTGACACAGTTCTGCTATGCTCCTTATGTCAATTAGGGGACAAGCAGTACTGATATATACCATTGATAGGCTGTCATATAATTGAGGCACGAGAGCTCTTCACCTAGAACAACCCCTTGAGAGTTGATAAGATCCAAAACAACAACCAAGCCCTAAGATGCAAATTCTTTGCTCCTTTTAAGCACCGAATCTAAATGTGTCACTATTCTTTCAATGCTCTAGAATGCTTCAAGATGAGAGGACTACTTGAATGAGTGGATGTGGACAATAGATGGTTAGAATGAATACAGTAAATGTCGTTGAAATACTAGCAAATGACATCAAGTTGTGAAAAAGTGTGTTCAGCTGGCCTTGGACAAGAAGCTGAAGGGGGGTAATCAACCATTATTTGAATCATGGTTGAAAAACTCACAGAGTACTTGCGAACCAAAAACCCTAGCAAGTTACTCGCCTAAAAAATCACTGGCAACTTTCCATGAAAAACTCGCCTAAATGAATTTAACTTATTTTCACCTAATGTTAAAAAATTTATATGTTTTTTAAAATATTTTTATATACAAAAAAGCACCCAACACCTAATTTCACTCTTAGGTGATAAAATTGTGAAAATGGCATGCGACATGAAGGTTTGTGTGGTTTCAAAGGCATTAATTTGCACTTGGTGGCAAGGGCTTCACCCCTCGACCCCACCCTGTATCGCAACAAGGAACACACCAGGGGCACTGCCCCAAACCCGGTGAGGGGCGCTATCCCTCGACTCCACTAGAGGTGTTGCCCCCCAAACCCCCACAAGGGGCACTACCCCTCAACCCAATTAGGGATGTCGTCCCGAACCCCCATGAAGGTTCTCGCCCCTCAACCCCATTGGGGTCTATGATATATATTAAACTATAATTTTGATTTATATATGATGGAAATCAATGATATGTTCTATAAATTTAGTAATGTGTTTTTTAAGAATATTTTTTAAATTTATGTATTTAAAATGTTCAATAAAATTGCCGAGTTATTGCCAAGTTTTCCCCCAAGTTTTTGCTGAGTCTTGAGTTTTTAAAAATTTTGGGCTTGCCAGATAATTGCCAAGTCCGAGTTTTACAACTATGATTTAAATTTTTTAATTTGAATTTGGGTGGGTTAAGTTCGCACCCACGAGCACATCCTCATGACCATAAACCCATCTTGGGATAAAAGATAGGCTAGATCACAATAGATAACGTCTCTTTGGGCATGAGTATATAGATAAGTGTGATGATCAAACAAATAGGTCAAATGTATAAAGGTATTCACACATAAGGATAAGATTTGCTATATAGGAATGTGTACAAATAAAAGTAGATAGTCACTAGGTAAATGGGTCCAACTTAGCACAAGATTATGCCATTTGTCACAATGTGCATGTATTAAGACATTTCCCCAAAATGGGCACAAAACTAAATGAGAAATAGCATAGGAATACTAAATTCACCATTACAACCGGTACATTTACACTATGAATATGAAAATTTTAAGCCTTGTTTATTGCTCATTATGAGATTTAGGTGTTGGTTAAGGTGGAATGTAGCAAAGCCATTACACAGATTATTTTTTATCTTCTATCAATATGGGTAATGAGAGTCAACCATAAGAAGCATATGAAAGAAAATCTTAAAAAATTATGATAGTATATTGTTAAATAGAATAGTATGGACTAACAATGGTAACAAAATATGGGCACTAATTGTACAAAAATGCAAATATAAACCATAGCAGTAAAATTCATCAACTACATGCAATTAATCACAAGAAATCACAAACCAGCACTGGTCATAATTTTTTCACAATAAATCTCACAATTTTTTATATAAATTAGCCCTCACGAGCACAATAACGGGACTCACCAAGACTCGGCGAGTCGCCTACCGAAAGCACCACGAAGTCTCTGAGCTCGACGCGACGCAGCTCGGAAGTCCAACTGACGTAGATTCGTTAACGCCGCTGTCTAAATGAAGTCCTCGGAAGTTTGATCGCTAATTAGCGGTAAAGAAGTCAGGGCTGCCATTAAAACTTTAAAATAAAAGCGAAAGCGAGTTTGTCTTTCATTATCTCCCCAACCCTAAAAAAGCAAACCTCATTTCCTCATCTCATCTTTGGCAAAAATAGGAAAAGAGAGGGCAACCAACAAGCTGTTGAAGACAAATCCAAGGTCATATATCATTTGGGAAGCTTCATACCAGTAAAGAGGTGCATTTAGAGCTCATTACTAATGATTGGGAGGAGTTTGCATTGCGTTCCAAGCCATATCTAAGAGATAAGTTTGATTTTAATTGGTTTTTTTTGTGTTTTTTTAACAAATAATTCATTGTAATTTGTAAAATCATTGTTTTTTTGAGTTTGCATTTTTTTTTACAAACCCTACTTGCAACTTAAATAATTTTAGAAACCCTACTTATTATTGCAGCCACATTCATTTGCAAATCAAACCATATTATTATTTTCACAATGTCTCAAACCCCAGGCAGAAAAGACCCTGCTTGGAAACATGCTGAAATCTTTGATGGAATGAAAAAAGGAGAAGCAAAATGTAAATACTGCAAAACAATATATCATGGAGGCATAAATAGATTAAAATACCATATTGCACACATACCAATCCATGATGCAGTGGGCTGCAATAAAACAACTCTTGAGGCTATTCATGAAGTGCAGGTGCAATTAGAAACTTTTGAAATGCAAAAAGAAATGAAAAAGAGACAGAGGCAGGAGTTGGTGAGTGTTGGAGTTGGACAGGGACTTGGTGTTGTTGGAGATGCTTCTTCCATGCCTCCATACCGCCCTAGTGCTAGTGCTTTGGTGCTAGTGTTTCCTCGCTTTCCGCGACCGCCTATATGCCTATGCGCATCTCTAGGTACCGGTATACCGCTAACGCCAGCGGTGAAGTGGCAAAGATAGCATTGAATCTCTAGAGTTCAGAACGAAAGTGGACCATTACCTTGCAAATCGCGACTACTCCCGGTTCCTTAACCCGCTGCTTGAGAGCATTGGTTGAACAAGTGATCATTACGATGCAGCAAAAAGACAATTGCAGATTTTGGTACTACCGCACTATCTCCATGTAGCCAGGCAATCGTTATGACCAGAGTTTAAAATTTATATTTAAATTTTAGAATCTAGATGTATCTCATTATCGAATTCAAATTTAAAGTTAAAAACTTAAAACTTTTCATTTTACAATACTTATGTAACTTATTAATTTATTTATGACATATTTTAGGTCACCTTTTTGGCAAAACATGGTCGATGCCATAACCATATGTGGGGCAAGGTTCAAAGCCCCTAGTGAAGATGAATTAAAGGGCCCGCTTTTGACTCAAAAGGTGGTAGATGTGAAAGCACAATTAGAGGAGCAGCGCGTGCAGTGGGGGAGGATTGGTTGCACCATCATGACTGATGGTTGGACCGATAGGAGAAATAGGACGCTGCTTAATTTCCTAGTTTCCTCCGGAGGTAATTGTACTTCCCTCAATGCATTGAAATTTGAATTTGATTTAGTGATTAATAATTTAATATGGTTGATTTATGTTTTTTAATTTATTGAATAATTGGTTTTATTATTTTTTCAGCGACAACGCAGAAGTCCACGATGCTCTCACTATCCAAATGTGCCACATACCTGTGTGAGGCTATAGAGGAGGTGATAGCTGATGTGGGGGAAGAGAATGTAGTGCAAGTGGTGACAGATAATGCAACAAATTATGTTGTTGCTGGTAGATTATTGATGGAGAGGCACCCTACTATATTTTGGACTCCATGTGCCACCCATTGCATTGACCTCATGATGGAGGATCTTGGCAAGCTGCCATGGATTAAAACATGTGTGGATGTAGCAAAAAACATTTGCAAATTTGTATACAATCACACATGGGTGTTTAACCTTATGAGGCAATACATGGGGTTGAGGGAGTTGTCTTGTCTTGGCATCACTAGATTTGCAACAATTTTTATCACGTTGCAATCCTTGATTTGGCTTCAATGGCAGCCTTTTACATGATAAGTTTACTGGGTGGGAGGGAGTGGCGTCTTCTCATCCTTTGGCTAAGCACTGGCAAGTGATTGTTGTGGGTTAATTGCAGCTTTTGATGTGAGCAAGGGTTTTGGACACTGTAAATGGACGAGATTGTAAAGGTAAATTTAATTTTATTATATTTTAATTTTTAATCATATCTTACTTTTATTTGTTTATTTCGCTCACACTTACTAGGAGACATACTTGCACTTTGGTAAGTTTTATTGAGCCCCCTTTCTGCTAGTTCTCCCACGAAGCTGCAGCCTCACACGGCTGCTATATATGAGGGTGCTTGTGTAGGGCCAAAGAGGCCACAGGATCTACTGGCGGTGGAGCTGGCAGTCGCCCTGACTTCCGGGGACTATCATTGATAGGAGATGGCAAACTAACTTCATAGGTTATCCACGCAGTCGCGATGTCTCCTAAATCCACCTAATCGCGATTTCGCGCATAGAGAAATTCTTAGTGGGCTCTACATGACGATAGAGCGGATGTTGCCCGCTGTGACTACACAGATGGTGTAGAAGATAGATGCCTTCACTAAGGCACAAGGAGACTTCTTTGCATGTCAAATGTGCAAAGATAATAGGACATTACTGCCAGGTAAAAATATATTTAAGGGCATAATTTTCATCTTTTTATATTATAATTTATTATTAAATGTTGAACTTGAACTTGAAACTTCTTGAAACGAAGATTTATTTGCTTTTTCTTACCCTCAATAGGATAAAGTTTGTCTCGAACTCCTAAAATATCGTTGACCGTGATATTGAGCCTATGCAAATTATCCTGGGTGTGGTTAAATTGGAGTATGTTTGAGCACATACACTCCAAGTTAGAAGCTGCTAATAGATTGACACAAGTGGAGGAGGCATTGTCCACCAAGGTTCACATGCAACCTCTACCGTATGAAGCCCACAATGTTCCCATCAGCTTCCTAGAGAGGTTGATCCACAAGCCCCGGCGAACACCGAGGCTGGCTGCATGCCTTAGCAGACCCAGGACCCTGATCGCGGACCAGGCAGAGAGAGGTCGGCCAGCCATGGTCGAGGAGGAGGCTAGAGCACAAGGAGACATAGTTGCTGGTGAGGTACGGGAGAGGCCGATATGAAGTGAGACTATGGGAAGGGTGTACCGCAACATCTTCCAAGACCCTTAGACGCCTTCGTAGGAAGGATGTTGGCTCCACTATGCCATAGGGCATAGAGTCATAGACTTATAGCTATTGTTTTACTTTTGATATTTCATATTTGTATGGAACATTTGATGTCATGGATTTCATATTCCATGAGTTTTGTATACATTTGACCAATTTTATATATCTAAGTATGTTATTTCCTTCAGCAACGCAACTACAATGTGTACCTTATACTTATGTAATCGTTGTATACTTGTTCATGTGGATCAAATTTGCTTTTATTTAGGCATATTCATGGTGCTTGGAAATAAGTTTAAACTTTAAAAATCCCTTAAATTTCTAGGGTTTTTTCAACTTTTTTTCATTTTGTTGAGTCTGCGCTGAGTCCAAGTCCGCAAGTCGAATCACCCTCCCCGAGTCCAAGCCAAGTCCGAGTCTCGTAACTATCACGAGTTTTTCATGCATCACTTAAAAATCAGCTAAGATCATTTAAATTGCAATTTTCCCCATGTTCTTGACAGGTTGTGCAATTTTTTCACTATAAAGTATAACCTCATTTTTTGGTGTTTATTGGTCCTAAAAAGTCATCTATAGTTGATTAGCAGTGCAAACATTAATGACACAAGTGAAAGATTACCAGCGTTGTGCAAGGTTCAAGTCCCATTGAAAATAAAAGAAAGATTTTAGGTTGCAGCCAATATTGATAGTGATGTGGTTAAACGAATTAGAAGAGGCTACAACCTAGAGCTTCATTATCATGACCTGCAGCCCTCTGGTGTAGCTCTCCTCGTAGCAGCAAGAATCATTAGCTACATCTGATTTGAATCTTCATACTTTGTTTGTAGGTTGACATTGTGCAGGTGGAATGTAATTGAAAACTTGAAACTATTAGTATCTAATTATAATTATGCACCATGCAGTATGCATAGTGCAATGCAATGTAATCAGTGATATGAACATAAATGAAAAAATCGATATTCCAAAATTCATGGAATAAACTCTCATTTTTAATTTGCCCTCTATATCTATATGCAATTAAAATACCTTTAAATTTAAAAAACATAATTTTTAACTTAGTATCAGTATTAACATTCCTTTAATGCCATGAAAGGTAATCCCAATTTTAATCTATTTGCCCTGTTGCCATTTAAATATGCGTTCAAGAAAAAAATGATCCCAAGGAAAGTTGTCGAACAAGGATGTCACACAGTTTGGGTAAAGAATGCAAAGTCGACAACAACTTGCTACAGTGATTTGTATTAGAAGTATAAACACAAAATATTGATCAAACAAAAGCATAGTAAATAAAAACATTGAACTTCTTTATAACTTAGAGAACATTCAGAAATGCATATTCAATATTTGCATATTTCAGCATTTCAAACTAAAGAATCCAAAAAACTTTTACACAATATCAGTTCTAGAACACTGAAACTTTAGATTGATTTTTTCTTTCATATTTGTACAGAGTCCAAGTTCCTCTGAAATCCACTTAATAGTAGTTTAAGGCAAAAACTCTGAGATTGTCACTTAGTATTTCATACAAGCTACAAAGGGGTAAAGACTACAACTTTCTCCTCTAAACACATTCAGTACTTCATTTGAAAAATTGTATGTCTAACCGATTTACAGCCAAAGTTTGCAGTAGAAATAATGTGACAAAACAAAATCTCCAATGCTCTCTCAAAGGATCTGTATGTTGTAAAGATTATTTTCCCTGTGATTTTTTAACAGCATTGTTTTTATTTCACTTTGAGTACCTAAGTTTTTTATTATGCAGAACCCTTAGCATAAGGAGATTCATAAATCTTAACATAGTTACCAAATACAGGCCGTTTTCCAAATTAGTAATGTATGTTTGATATCTTCCAAGCACGTCACATTAATCCAAACTTTTGAGATTGTCATTTTAAGAACTATCAATTCTCCTCCCATGTTGTGGCTTGGCATTATGTTGGACTTGGAAAAAGAGGCCTACCATTTGATAGAATTGAAAGACAAGAAATTAAAAAAGAAAACTGAAGTAACAATAGTCTTGAACATTCTTTGCATGAGAACCCATTGGTTTCTTGGAGGCAATTTCACTCAGGAATTGCATTTGGATCTTAAGGATTTGCAGATAATTAGTTTTCCTCTGTGTTGTGTTGTTGCAAGTTACAGGAGAAGTTGTTTGCAAAGTTGCTGGTGAAGTTGTGTGAAGGTGTTTCCAATGTTTTGTGTGGCTTTTAGGATTGTTGTTGGTTGCTATAGAAGTTTGGTTTGCTATTGTTTTTGGGTCATTTTGATCAGCACCAAAAGTTGAGAGATTCATCTTTCAGTTTGGAGCAGATCGATGTCAGCAGTGTTGTGTGAGTTGTAGTTTTCCAATGGTTGTTTGTTCTAATAATCTCCAAATTTTGTTGCTGCTGTTTATACTGGAGTTTTTGCTGTTGTAACAGCATATTTTCATGTATTGATATCAGATTTCTTTTATAGAGGAGTTTCAAGGGTTTATGTGCAAACACTAGTCAAATTAAGTGCATAGTCAAATTAAGAGTATTTCAAGAACTTCTTTGAAAGTAATTTAACTAAGTTACCAAATCGCTCGAAAATATGGCCAATTCTGGGTATGAAACATCCCAGAATCAGTGTCACCGCAGAATCGGTGCAGAAACGATTAGGGTTTATTTTTGTCCCTAAATTTTGTTGACTTCCCGACCTCTGAAATCCCTAAATAGAAAATTCTTTACTCTCAAAAAGAAATAAAAAATCCTAAATGTAACCTCGGTTTGCATTATGAGTAAGAACCTCAATTTGTTTCAAACAAAAACTATGACAAGAATCAAAATAAGCAATGCCAAATAAGAATAATAGTGACACAGGGAAGGAGAGGGAGGAGCAATATATGGATTCTGACGCGAATAAGAATATCAGGCACTCTCTCCTCGTCAACAGGCAGGAAGCACACCAGATCTATTAGTGTTTATTGTTAGCACAAGCTAGTGTTAGTGCAAACAAGCAGCATGCGCCGTGGCATTCCACTATTAGAGTCGCACTTTACTAGGTGGGCAGTTAAACAAGAGAGAACTTCGATTCCTTAGGCACTTTGATGGAGTGAACCCCTGTGGCTAATAATAAATATTATAAATAGTTTTATAATTTAAACTATTATAAACTACATTAGTATATAATATATATTAATAATTATATAATAAAATTAAAAATTAAAAATAATATAAAATTTATAAATTAAACTATATATTAATAATTATATAATTAAATATAAAATTATAAATTATAAATATTATAAACTTATAATGTATATTTAGTTTTTAATATATAGCTAATATATTTAATTTTAATATATATTTATGATTTTTATATGTTTTTGTACAGATGCACCCAAACGTACCCAGTCCCCCATTTTTTTCCATACCAACATACCATACCCATGTACCCAATTCTGATTTGGCAACTTAGTAATTTGATGAGTTTGGAAAATATTATTTGCTTCAGATTTGTTGTATGTTGCTGTATTTCAATAAAATTAGCAAAATATTTTATTTGGGGATATTACATGAACATACAATTAAGTTACAACATTTATTTTAATAATACTTTAAAATGAAAAACAAATAACAATTCTATTTTCTTTGCAAAAATGTCAAGATATTTTTTAGTACTTTAATTATAATACAGTTTTTATTTGTCATATTCTGAGGCTGACAGTGAGCATTCATAGTTTTAACATATATACTACAAAATCACCTCAAAAACATTACTACATTACCATTTTGTACCTGATAAAGTTGTGAATAGCAACTATCTTCGCATAGAACAGTAAGGGTTTTGCCATTTAATGTTCAACTTTGCACTTACCAATTCACTTCCAAATTGCATATATAATAGTCCTATCAAAGGAGGATAAGCATATAGCTCTGTAATAAGGTAAAGCAAAAGCCAACAAAGGGAAAAAAAAATCACCAATATAAATGAAAATAAAACTGCTCAAACAAGGAAAGAGAGATTGTACCTCATCAGCATTTGTATCTATCTGATCCTGATTACTATGGCCCCCTTCCCCCAAATGTTTCAGAAGCTTCCTATACTTCTTCACATTTTTTGCATTTTTGTAGTACTCTCTTTGCTTCTCTGTAAATTTTCAGCACCAAACACAGAAACTTAATGCACTGCCATTTACCTCAGAGAAACATCAGAGCAAGTCAGGAGAACGAGACCAAAACATAAAAAAATTTAAATTGTCATCTTATACCATTATTACAACTACAAGCATGATGCAGAATGATGGTGACAAGAGAACAGAAGATTTTCTAAAGCTGAAATGCCGGTAATTCTTAAGATTTAATTCAAAAGAACATGTATGTTGTTCCTTTAAATTAGATCATTGTCACTAGCTATAGGTATGCACTGTGATGTATAACAGTAATTTTGATGATATTTGGAGCAAAGAAAGCATTATTAATTAATGTTTAAGAAGTAATTTTAAGGCAATAAGATATATGTATTATGCTCTGTTGCCAGTCCAGCTTCATGTTTAACAGTTCAGTATGGCTAGGTTTGGCCATATCCATATAAACATAATTTGTGCAAAATGTACGAAATCTTTTAAGAATTGAGAACAGAACTGATAATTGATAATGCAATGTCACTTGTCAAATTATAAATGTTAACAATAGATTAAAATGGCTTATGCTATAGTAGCATTACTCAAAATTGGAATTGACTTGGCAAACCAGAAGCATAAATAGAATGCAATTACTTGGAATTTAATTGGAAAAAAATCAGGAAACTAACACTACTTTTCTGTAAGAACACTTCGTGTCCTTGTTTTCAATGCCGATTTTTTTGTTTTATGTGTTTGCTGTTTTATAAAGGTTTCTCTGTTTTTTTTTGTGTTTTGTAATGCTGATATAAAATTTAGAAATACATAACATAAAAAATATAGACCACTATGATAATAGATCCTCCAATATATGTTTATTTGATCAATATTCAACAGAACAAGGCAAATACAAGCATACCCGAAATAAATAAATAACTTGCAGCTGCTGTTCTTCACTTCCAGCCAAAAAGCAACTCATTGAATGGCTTGATTCTCACTTTGCAGGCTGCCTTTTCGATCCCGGATGGTGCAGATGTCTTCCTTAGCCTTCGGCACACCTCTTAGTATTTTTGTTTGATTTTTAAAACCCACTCAAGACATAATCGCCCCTCTTCATGAAGGCCGACCCCTACTGCAATAAAAGGCTGAGAAATACTCAGCCGTACTTCTTCCTTAAATCTGATCTTTATTATAATAAAGGCAATTTGCAATCGCCTAATTTCAAACTTGAGAATCTCTGACACAAAAATCAAAACCCTTGGTCTCTCTGATCTGCTCAATAGAACATCTGAATGATGCCCTCAGATACTGTAATTCATCACTGTGTATTTCAAACACCGCCACAGACATATTGCAAACACTGGCAGGCGCGCATTTGCTTCTCCACGGCAGGAATGTCAGCGATGATCAAAACCCTTGGCTTCCACTCTCGTAGACATAAAACCCCATCAACAACAATCATATAACGAATAGCCCTCCTCAAGCAACTCCTAAAGGAAATATATAACTCCTCCGAACTTCTCCAAAAAGCCAATTAATAACATTAAAAATGTTATTTATTTTCATTCTTTTAATATTCCACTCAAAACTTAGGAGTTGACGTCCAATAATTAATTCATTAATTTGGCCCCCTTTTAATGACTTTTGACCCTCAAGTTATAACATTAAAATATCACCTTTTAATTAATTAATGTTTTTTAACCAAATAACATTAATAACTTTTTAAATACATCATTTTTCAACACACCATCTGAACTGCTAACTCATCTGATGATTCTCTATGTGATCACATGCCTTACTAAAAATAGTAAGGGTCCCATATTGTCTATGTCTGACTTACTAAAAATAGTAAGTTGAGCAAACTGTGTCTT
The DNA here is from genome assembly GCA_007258455.2 of Sequoia sempervirens. NCBI lineage: Eukaryota > Viridiplantae > Streptophyta > Pinopsida > Cupressales > Cupressaceae > Sequoia > Sequoia sempervirens. The sequence goes on from VDFB02012039.1 coordinate 15,432, forward strand.
GCAAGCCTCAAACAAAAGCCAAAGCTAAACATCACTGGAAGCTGGAGGCGATACAAACCTTAGACGACCCTCTCAACACCTTCATTAGCCTACGAGGGTCGCAATGATAGGCTAATCTACTGAATACAAATGTCTCACTTTGGAGGGGACATTACAGTCCTCCCTCCCTGAAATTGCTTGCCCACAAGCAACCTCAATGCTAGGTGTTGTAAGATCTCCTCACCTTCCCAGGTGGCATCCTCAACTGGCAAATCCTTCCATTTGACCAAATATTCTGTGATAGTTCGTTTCCGTACCCGCCTCTCTTGAAAATCCAAGATAGCCTCTGGCTCAAGAATCAATTTCTCCTCATCATCCAGGGGTGGCAACACTGCTGATGGAGTCACATGATGTCCCAACGCCTGCTTGAGGCGTGATACATGAAAAACATTGTGAACTCGGCTATCTGTTGAGAGTTCTAACTCATATGCTACTTCACCTACTCACCTGATAATCCGAAAAGGCCCATAGTAGCATGGTTTCAACTTTTCAGCACCACTTTTCCTAAGTGTAGACTGTCGGTACAGTTGCAACATCAGATAGACCATATCTCCCACCTCGAATGATCTCTCTGTTTTCCTCTGATCAATATATTGTTTCTGCTGATTTTGTGCCTTAGTGATATTCTCCTTGAGAGTCTTCATAATGTCCTGACTCTCCTACAACAAATCTCCCGCACTAGGCACTTTGCTATCACTAAACAGAAGGTCGATGAGCTAGGAGCTTCATACCCGTATAACGCCACGAAGGGTGTCATCTGTATAGACATGTGGAAAGTGGAATTATAACAAAACTCACAGAGCTAAATTCACTTTACCCAAGCCTTCTGCTGCCCAACTATGTAATTTCTGAGATAACCTTCCACCCATTTATTAACTATCTCTATCTGCCCGTCTATCTGCGAGTGATAGCTAGTACTCAGGGTCAACTCGGTCCCACAGAGTCTGAACACCTCCTGCCAAAAGTGACTCATAAACCGACTGTCCTTGTCACTGACTATGGTCCAAGGCAACCCATACAGTCTAAAAATCTCTCGGAAGAACAATTCTGCCACCTATGTAGCCGTGTACGTAGCTATGATCGAAAAGAAGTGGGCATATTTAGTTAACCGATCCACAAACACATATATATACAATCTCTTCCCTGGGCTTTGGGTAAGCCCGTAATAAAGTCCATGGACAGGCATTCCCACTTCCTATCAGGAATCGGGAGTGGCTGTAATAAACCTGCCGGGTAGGTGTGTTCCTATTTGTTATGTTGACAAACTAGACACTCCCTAACATACTGAAGAACATCGGCCTTAAGCCCCTTCCATGTGAATCTCTCCCTGATCTGCCGGTAAGTTTTGAAGTATCCTGGGTGTCCTGCAGTAGGCACATCATGGAAAGCCCTCAATATTATGCTCTTCATCCCTGATCTTAGCATCAAATATATCCTGCCCTTATATATAATGAGCTCATTGACAACTGTATATCTGTTGTCTTGAACCGACCCCTCAATGATCCCAGATGCCCATGTATCCTTGGCGTATTCCGCCACAATCAGGTGCCTCCAATCCTCTGAGATCTAAACCATTGTGTTCAAGTGTGGTTTGCGAGATAGAGCATCAGTGACGACATTCTAAGTACCCTTGAAGTATGTAATGTCGAAGTCATACGACTGAAGCTTACTAACCCATTTCTGCTGGCAGTCATTAAGGTCTCGTTGCCCCAAGAAATGCTTGAGACTATTGTGGTCAGTTTTTACACTGAATTTGTTGCCAATAAGATATTGTCTTAATTTGGCCAATGCGTGCATAATGGCCAACATCTCCTTATCCTAGATACTATAACCTCTCTCTGGTCCCCTAAGCTTCCTACTCTCAAAAGCAATCAGATGCTTATCCTACATAAGCACAGCACCAATCCCCTCACCCGAGGCCTCACACTGAAGCTCGAATGGCTTCGTAAAATCTGGTAGAGCAAGAACGGGACAAGTGGTCATAATCTGTTTGAATCTCATGAAGCACTCCTGTGCCTCCAGAGTCCAAATGAAAGCACCTTTCTTCATCAAGTTCGTGAGAGGCGCTGCATGACGCGAATAACCGTTGACAAACCGACGGTAGAAACCACATAACCCTAGAAATCCATGCAACTGTGTGAGATTCTTTGGAGTGGGCCAGTCGATGATAGCTCGGATCTTGTCAGGATCCATCACACCCTCTGCACTAATAATATGACCCAAATATAATAGTTCTACCATGCCAAGGTCACACTTCGATTCTTTTGCATACAAAGACTCACTATCCAAAATTACCAACACTGCATCCAAGTGAGCAAGGTGTTCCTCCCACGTTCTACTGTACACCAGTATATCATCAAAGAATACAAGTACAAACTTCCTCAAATGTGGCTGGAAGATTCTGTTCATTGTGGCCTAGAAAGTAGTTGGAGCATTGATTAGCCCAAATGGCACAACCACAAACTCGAAATACCCACAATGGCATCTGAATGTCGTTTTCTCTATATCCTGCTCATGCACCCTGATCTGGGGATAGCCGGATCGTAAATCAATTTTTGAAAAGAAACAAGCACCATGTAGCTCATCGAACAGCACATCGATCTGTGGTACAAGATATCTGTTTTTAATGGTCTTCTTGTTCAGAACCCTATAGTCAATGCACATGTGAAGAGTACCATCTTTTTTCTTCACTAAAACCACTGAGGCAAATGGTGACTTGCTCAGCCTAATGTGACCCATGGCGAGCAACTCCTTAATGGTTTTCGATCTCATCCTTAAGATGTCTTGGATGCCTAAATGCAGTAATCATCACGAGCTTGGCGCCCTCCTCTAGCTCTATGATATGCTCAATACCCCTGTTAGGAGGTCTACCTGGTGGGATGTCGCTGAAAAACTTCCCATGTTTAATTTTGATCTCCTATATATCCGGGTGGTATTATGTTTTATGTTGTCCCTCCTATGTCAGCATTAACACACATTCAACTACCCAATCCACCATATTGGGCCGCATGAGGCTCTCCATCCTCCTGAGTGACAACATCCTAAAACTGCTATCTCTGATGGCTTTTAGTAGCTGAGTTTTTCCCCCTACCTCAACACTCATCTCCATCTCAAGAAGATCAAGAGTGAATTTTCCAATGGCATGGAGCCATCTCATCCCCAAAATCACATCTATGTCTCCCATGTTTACCACATAGTAATCAGCCTTAAAGTCATAGTTATTAAGGCGCATAGGGAGCTCCTTGACCATTCTTTCGCACTTAAGAGTATATCCATCTGCCACTTTCACCCTTATACCTTCAAACTCCTCTGTCATGATCCCACGCTTCTCCACAAAGTGAGCATCAATAAAATTATGAGTGGCACCTGTATCCAAAAGAGTGATACTAGGACACCACGCATTCTGAAAGACCCTTCCTGCTGGATACTAGTAATCTGTGCCTCCTGTAGATGGATTTCCCCTTCCTTTTCCTCCTCTTTTTCTGACTTTTCATCATTTGATTCTTCTTGACTAGCTTGCTAGTCGGAATTTTCAGATTTTGAATCTTCGTAGAAACCCCACATAACACGGTTAACTTTGCCCTTTGGTCTTAAGGGGCAATCATTGTTTGCATCATATGGACCCTTGCAGTAGAAACAAAGCTTCTTTTTCCGCAAATCATTCAATATTTCACAATCAAATGGGGCTGTTGATTTTCCTCTTTGATCCTCCTTAAAATCAGATTTTTCTTTGTTCTTGGGAAATGTTTTTTTTTCTCTAAATGAAGAAGAGCCTTTTGAGACAAACTTGCTTGAAGATCTGAACTTGCTTGATGGGGCTGCAAGTTCCATACTCCTTGCCTTCTTCATTGCTTCCTACAACATTGGTGGTTCGAAAACCTTAACCCACCCACATAATGGCTCCAGTAAGCCCTCTATGAAAAGCACAACCAACCTCCTCTCCGAAATTTTTGTCACCATTACAGACAAGTTCTAAAAATCACTGATATAGCCCTCTAAACTACCAGTCTGTCGAAGTTGTGCCAAGTCCCTGAAATAGACTTCTGGATCCTTTTTGTCAAAGCGATCAACCAATGTATCCACAAACTCCTGGTAGGTGGTGATACGGTCATGCTGCAGTGTAACCAATCCCTGATACCACCAGTCATGGGCTGCTCCTAACGTGGCAAACTTGATTGCTTCTTCCTTAGACATAGGTCGAAGCGTCGAGAAAGTGTCCAATCTATGAATCCAAGACTGTGAGGTTACCCTGCCACTGCCATCAAAATAAGGTAGGGTGATCTTGCTGGCTGCATGCTTCAAGTCCCTATTCTAAGTTCGAGGCCTATTCCCCTGTCGAGCCTGTAATAGTCCATCCTCAATTGAACAAATCGATCAAAGTGCATGAGCTCTCGTGCCTCTGGTGTCAGTTGTCGCCACTCATCGTGTGCAGCCATATATGCATCTGCAAAAGTTGGTTCCTCAACCTCTTCAATATTCTCCTCCGCTCTCTCTTCCCTCAAAAAGGTGGGTCGAGTTGGACTATCTGCAGTGCAGGAAGGTGCCCTCTGTACCCTCCGTGACCTGCTACACTCCTGTCATCATCTTGATTCTGAGGTTGTCTCCTAGGTAGATTCAACTGTTGTAATGTATTTGCCAGATGGTGTAGAACACCAGCTACCTATTGCTGACCAACCCGTAAATCCCTCAAGATTTCTCTCACTTCTCTGTCACCATCCCTATCATCATCTCTTCTGGTATTTCTCAATGGATCCTCTTCTGCTTTGTCACCCATATCTGACAAGGGTTCCTCTGCAAATGGATTCTCTTTGCCAATTTGCCTTTGATTCTCCTTTACTGCATGCGAAATATTTGTGGTGACTACTCATGTGCCTTCAACCCTTCAGAATGGCAGGATATTGGCTCTGATACCAATGTAAGAACACTTCGTGCCCTTGTTTTCAATGCCGATTTTTTTGTTTTATGTGTTTGCTGTTTATAAAGGTTTTTCTAATTTTTTTTTTGTGTTTTGTAATGCTGATATAAAATCTAGAAATGCATAACATAAAGAAATATAGACCACTATGATAATAGATCCTCCAATATATGTTTATTTGATCAATATTCAACAGAACAAGGCAAATACAAGCATACCCGAAATAAATAAATAACATGCAGTTGTTGTTCTTCACTTTCAGCCAAAAAGCAACTCATTGAATGGTTCGATTCTCGCTTTGCAGGCTGCCTTTTCGATCCCGCATGGTGCGGATGTCTTCCTTAGCCTTCAACGCACCTCTTAGTATTTTTGTTTGATTTTTAAAACCCACTCAAGACAAAATCGCCCCTCTTCATGAAGGCCGACCCCTACTGCAATAAAAGGTTGAGAAATACTCAGCCGTACATCTTCCTTAAATCTGATCTTTATTATAATAAAGGCAATCTGCAATCGCCTACTTTCAAACTTGAGAATCTCTAACACAAAAATCAAAACCCTTGGTCTCTCTGATCTACTCAATAGAACATCTGAATGATGCCCTCAGGATACCAAATTCAACAGGTATTTCACTGCCTCAGATGGCTGCAAACACTGAAGAAGTATCGTTCTCCAATGGCACGATAATTGAAAACCCTTGGCTTCCACTCTCAGACAAAAAACTTCATCAACAACAATCATAATCGAATAGCCTCAAAGTAACCCTAAAGTGACATATATAACTCCTCTTGAAAAGTTCGAACTTCTCCAAAAAGCCAATTAATAACATTAAAAATGTTATTTATTTTCATTCTTTTAATATTCCACTCAAAACTTAGGAGTTGACATCCAATAATTAATTCATTAATTTGGCCCCCTTTTAATGACGTTTTGACCCTCAAGTTATAACATTAAAATATCACCTTTTAATTAATTAATGTTATTTTAACCAAATAACATTAATAACTTATTAAATGCATCATTTCTCAACACGCCCTCTACACTGCTAACTCATCTGATGATTCTCCATGTGATCACATGCCTTACTAACAATAGTAAGGGTCCCATACTGTCTATGTCTGACTTACTATAAATAGTAAGTTGAGAGCAAACTGAGTCCCGGAAGCCTCAAACGAAAGCCAAAGCTAAACATCACTGGAAACTGGAGGCGATACAAACCTTAGAAGACCCTCTCAACACCTTCATTAGCCTACGAGGGTCGTAATGATAGGCTAATCTACTGAATACAGATGTCTCACTTTGGAGGGGACATTACATTTTCCATCAAGCACAAGCTTACAACATTTTTTATTTTTTACTTTTCAGCCCAGAGCAGGTGTCTGGGGCAGCAGTCCCCAGCAAGATCAAATGGCAGCAATTTTACCACTTTTGATCATGCTCCAAATTCTTTAAAACTACAATTTTACGGTGGTTTGTGTTTTGTTTTAAATTTACTTTTTAATAATATGATTTTTCTTTTAAATTCCCATGGATCCTCCATGGCTTTACATGGCTCCTCCCCAAGTTTGCCCAGGGCCCAGCTACATCTAACACATAAATGGGTCAAATGCTCAAGCTCAGAACCAGACCCTGTATCCAGATCACAATCAGAACTGGCACAGTCTGATCCAGGATTGACAAAGAATCCGGTATCGTAGGATACATGTGGTTGTATTGTAAATTTATAAGTACTCTAAATGATATGGATCAAATTAAATTGTACATCATATTGCCTTCATGTTGTCAAAGATTTTGGCTGGAAATGGCTCCATTGTCCATTCTTTTTATGCTTTATTTACCCTTCTACATCTTACTACCAGCCACAGATCAACAATAAAGATGAAACATTGCAAATCATTGTTCTATATTATAAATTTTAGGATTTTTATTCACATATTGAAAAATATATAGAAGAGCCCCTACAAAAGGGTCAGATACTCTGTCAAATACAAAACAATTATGTGGTCCCAACCACCTATAGAATATGCCAGGTTAAGCTTTAATGGAGCTACCAGTAGCAACACCGGACCTGCAGAGGAGGGATTTTAAGTAGCAAGAAGCATCAGTGCAAAGAGTATTTTAACCTGTGCTAGGAATTTGCTGCACTGACATTGCCAAAGGGAAGCTTTAATTGCTGCCCTCAAGCTAGCAGCTGGTAGCATCTCAAGGGCATTATTGTAAAGAGGGACTTGTCCTTGTTCATCAATGTCTTGCAGTGTGAAGAATGTTAATATTGGAGGATAAAGGCCCTTCCAGAAAAGGCAATTTTATTAAGGCGGAAAGTGACACTTAAAAATATCATGTACGACTTACACAAAGCGTCGTATTCATACTGTTCTGCTTAACAAGAGGTTTAAAAGTAAGATAAAAATAATGTCAAGAAATGATCAAAATAGGTCAATGGAAGATGAGAGTACAATCAGTTTGGCATGCCCCTGCCATGAAGATGTTGTTCCCACAAAACCTACAGCAAATACCTTTCAAAACAAACAGTGATTTCCTTAATAAAGGAAAATATTAATAGCAGCAATCCCTTTATTAATATCCAGCGATCCCACAAGGGAATTCAATAATCAATAATCAGTAATGTTTGAGCCATTGATTGGGAAGAAAAGTCAATAACTAATAATTAATGGTGTTTGAGGCAGCAATTGGGAAGAAAATTAAATAACATTAAGTTGGAACAAAAAGGCATAACTTTGGAAAGAAGATGTCTATTCCAAAGGATGCACCCTTTCATGAAGACATGAGGATATATAAGGGAGGTCAAATCATTTGCAGAAGGTATGGAAGGAGATCGGATAATTTATGAATAATCTACATTCAGAAAAAAGCAGCCATTTGATTTAATAAGTGATTGGTATGCCACATGATTGAGTATATTGTTTAATATATAATCTCTTTATGTATCTTTAATCTAGTTACTATGGGAATTGCTAATCTATTTAGACTCCTATAAATTTATAATTATTGATTTAATCTATTTGTTTCCCTACAAGCAATCATGCATGGATTAGCAAGGAAACACGATTGGTAGAGGCACAGACTGGTTCCCACAAGGTATGTAGGCCACCCCATGTTGGATGGACGAGAGTTCATACCACTTGTGGGCCAAGGGATGTTATGCCACACTCTTGGGCTTAATTGTGATGAACAATCTCTAGGCGACCTATCATGCTTTCCTCTCCAATCCCTACTATGGTTGGTTATTGGAAATGAAACTATAGATTAGATCCAATTAGGTGATGTTATTTATCTTAATTGTTCATTTACTCTTGAGTTCAATAACTTTTATATGATTTAATTTTAGAATACTATTTGTAAAACAAATTATATTGTTGGAATTGCTACTTTGGGGAAAAATTAGGCACACCCCAATCAGGGGACATTACACAGTTACAATGGTAAAATACTGGGGTAAAAGAATGGTAGGTAAATAACCATGGTTGTATGGACATAGAGTTGGATATGGTTATTTTTCAAAGTCCTTTATGAATATGGCTGGATATATACATATGGACATGGTTGGATATATATATATATACAGCCGTACCCAAGGAAAATAAAATCGTCGTACCGACATACCCGTATTTTGTACCCGTGTCAGTTCCCGTGCCAAAACCAGCAACTTAGTTATAATATTATCTTATGATAATTATAATTATAATAATATGAAATTGCTAATGTTTCTTTTATACCATGACGTTTAAAATAACATTAATTAATTAAAAGGTGGTATTTTAATATTATAACTTTAAATTATAACTTGAGGGTCAAAACGTCATTAAAAGGGGGCCAAATTAATGAATTAATTATTAATGGCCAACTCCTAAGTTTTGAGTGAAATATTAAAAGAATGCAAATAAATAAGATTTTTAACATAGTTGCTGGGAAACTCCATTTTGGGAACATAGACAACGTACCAATCCCCGTACCCAAAATTTCCGGTGAATCATTTACATATAAAATAGTCGTCTCCTTATTCATTTAACTCACGTACCCTAATTTTATTGGCATCCCCGTCCTTGTACCAGTACCCATACCCTGCGTCTCCCGACAACTATGATTTTTAATGTTATTAAATGCCTTTTTGAAGAAGTTTGAACTTTTCAAGAGATTATATATTTCACTTAGGGTTATTTTGGAAGTCATTTGATTGATGATTTGTTGTTGATGAAATTTGTCTGAGAGTGGAAGCCAAGGGTTTTCAATCCTCGTGCCATTGGAGAACATTACTTCTCCAGTGTTTGCAGCCATTTGAAACAGTGAAATACATGTTGAATTTGGTATTCTGGAGGGCATCATTCAGATGTTCTGTTGTGCTGATTGGAAAGACAAGAAGAGTTTGATTTGATTGTTCAGAGATTGCAATAATCAAAGTGGGTGATTGCAGATTATCTTCAATCGTAATAAATCAGTTTTCAAGAGGATCCATTTGGGGTTTCAGCCATTTCTATTGCAGCAGGTCGGCCTTTCAAGGAGAGGGGCGATTCTAGTCTTGAGGCTTCAAAAAAATAAATAAAAATCACATAAGGGGGCGCCCAGGCATAGGGATTGCAGCCATACTTTCGGTGATAAAAAAGGCAGCCAATCGAAGGAGATTTGAACCTGTTTATGATTTGCGTTTTTGGCTAGAAGTGAAGAACAGCAGCTGCATTTCATTTATTTATTTCGGGTATGCTTGTATTAACTTGTTTTGTTGAATATTGATCCAATAAAACATATAGTGGAGGGTCTATTATCATAGTTCTACATTTTTCTTTATGTCATGCATTTCTAAATTTTATATCAGCATTACAAAACACAAAAAAAGCAGAAAAACCTTTATAAAAACAGCAAGCACACAAAACAAAAAAAATCGACATTGAAAACAAGGGCACGAAGTGTTCTTACATTGGTATCAAAGCCAATATCCTGCCATCCTGGAGGGTTGAAGGCACATGAGTAGTCACCACAAATATTTCACTCGCTATAAAGGGGAATCAGAGGCTGATTGGCAAAGGGATAATCCGTTTGCAGAGGAGCTATTGACAGTTATGGGTGGCAGGTCAGAAAAGGGTCCACACAGGAATGAAAGGAGAGATGAGGATAGAGATGGTGATAGAGAAGTAAGAGAGAATTTGAGGGATTTACGGGTTGGTCAGCAGCAGGTAGCTTGTGTTCTACAGCATCTAGCAGATACACTACAGCAGTTGAATCTACCTAGGAGACAACCTCAGAATCAAGATGATGACAGGAGTGTAGCAGGGTCACAGAGGGTACAGAGGGCACTTTCCCGCACTGCAAATAGGCTGACTCAACGCACCTTTCTGAGGGAAGAGTGAGCGGAGGAGAATATTGAAGAGGTTGAGGAACCAACCTTTGCAGATGCATATATGGCTGCACACAATGAGTGGCGGCAACTGACGCCAGAGGCACGAGAGCTCATGCACTTTGGTCGATTTGTTCAATTGAGGATGGACTATTACAGGGCTCGACAGGGGAATAGGCCTCAAAATCAAAATAGGGACTTGAAGCATGCAGCCAACAAGATCACCCTACCTTACTTTGATGGCAGTGGCAGGGTAACAGCACAGTCTTGGATTCATAGACTAGACACTTTCTTGATGCTTCGACCTATGTCTGAGGAAGAAGCAATCAAGTTCGCCACGTTACATCTAGAGGGAGCGGCCCATGACTGGTGGTATCAGGGAATGGTTACACTGCAGCATGACTGTATCACCACCTACCAGGAGTTTGTGGATAGACTGGTTGATTGCTTTGATAAGAAGGATCCAAAAGTCTATTTTAGGGACTTGGCACAGCTTCGACAGACTGGCAGCTTAGAGGGCTATATCAGTGATTTTTAGAAGTTGTCTGTAATGATGACAAACATTTTGGAGAGGAGGTTGGTTCTTCTTTTCATAGAAGGCTTACTGGAGCCATTACGTGGGTGGGTGAAGGCTTTCGATCCACCAACATTACAAGAAGCAATGAAGAAGGCAAGGAGTATGGAACTTGCAGCCCCATCCAGCAAGTTCGGATCATCAAGCAAGTTTGGCACAAAGGGCTCTTCTTCATTCAGAGATAATAGAACATTTCCCAAGAACAAAGAAAAATTTGAATTTAAGGGAGATCAAAAAAGGAAATCAGCAACCCCACTTGATCGTGAAACGTTAAATGATATGCGGAAAAAGAAGCTTTATTTCTACTGCAAGGGTTCATATGATGCAAACCATGATTGCCCCTTAAGGCCAAAGGGCAAAGCTAACCGTGCTATGTGGGCTTTTTATGAGGATTCAGAATCTGAAAATTCCAACCAGCAAGCTGGCCAAGAAGAATCAGATGATGAAAAGTCAAAAAAAGAAGAGGAAAAGGAAGGAAGTCCATCTACATGAGGCACGGATTACAAGTATTCAGCAGGAGGGGTCTTTTAGAATGTGTGGTGTCCTAGCAGGTCAAAAGGTCATCACAATTTTGTATACAGGTGCCACTCATAATTTTATTGATACACGCTTTGTGGAGAAGCGTGGGATCATGACAGAGGAGTTTGAAGGCATAAGGGTGAAGGTGGCGGATGGATATACCCTCAAGTGCGAAAGAATGGTCAAAGATCTCCCGATGCGCCTTAATAACTATAACTTTAAGGTTGATTACTATGTGGTAAATATGGGAGACATAGATGTAGTTTTGGGGATGAGATGGCTCCATGCTATTGGCAAGTTCACTCTTGATCTTCGTGAGATGGAGATGAGTTTTGAGGTAGAGGGAAAAACTCAGTTATTAAAAGCCATCAAAGATAGCAGTTTCAGGATGTTGTCACTTAGGAGGATGGAGAGCCTCATGCAGCACAATATGGTGGATTGGGCAGCTGAATGTGTGTTAATGCTGACACAAGAGGGGCAGCATAAAATAGAATACCACCCAGATATACAGGAGATCAGAATTAAACATGGGAAGGTTTTCAGCGACATCCCACCAAGTAGACCTCCTGATAGGGGTATTGAGCATATTATAGAACTAGAGGAGGGCGCTAAGCCCGTGATGATTACTCCCTACAGGCATCTGAAACGTCTTAAGGACGAGATAGAAAAAACCATTAAGGAGTTGCTCGCCATGGGTCACATTCGGCCGAGCAAGTCACCATTGGCCTCCTCAGTGGTTTTAGTCAAGAAAAAAGATAGTACTCTTCGTATGTGCATCGACTACAGGGCTCTTAATAAGAGAACCATTAAAAACAAATACCCCATCCCACGGATTGATGAGTTGATCGATGAGCTACATAGTGCTTGTTTCTTTTCAAAAATTGACTTGAGATCCGGTTATCATCAGATCAGGGTGCGTGAGCAGGATATAGAGAAAACGGCATTCAGATGCCATTGTGGGAATTTCGAGTTTGTGGTTATGCCATTTGGGCTAACCAATGCTCGAGCTACGTTCCAAGCCACAATGAACAGAATCTTCCAGTCACAATTGAGGAAGTTTGTACTTGTATTCTTTGATGATATACTGGTGTATAGTAGAACGTGGGAGGAACACCTTGCTCACTTGGATGCAATGTTGGGGATTTTGGATAGTGAGTCTTTGTATGCAAAAGAATCGAAGTGTGACCTTGGCATGGCAAAATTATTATATTTGGGTCATATTATTAGTGCAGAGGGTGTGAGGATGGATCCTGACAAGATCCGAGCTATCATCGACTGGCCCACTCCAGAGAATCTCACACAGTTGCGTGGATTTCTGGGGTTATGTGGTTTCTACCGCCGGTTTGTCAGTAGTTATTCGCGTCATGCAGCACCTCTCACGGACTTGATGAAGAAAGGTGCTTTCATTTGGACTCCGGAGGGACAAGAGTGCTTCATGAGATTCAAACAAATTATGACCACTTGTCCCGTTCTTGCTCTACCATATTTCACGAAGCCATTCGAGCTTCATTGAGACGCCTCGGGTGAGGGAATTTGTGTTGTGCTTATGCAGGAGAAGCACCCGATTGCATTTGAGAGCAAGAAGCTCAGGGGACCAGAGAGAGGGTATAGCATCTATGATAAGGAGATGTTGGCCATTATGCACGCATTGGCCAAATTCAAACAATATCTCATTGGCAATAAATTCTGTATAAAAACTGACCATAATAGTCTTAGACACTTTTTGGGGCAGCGAGATCCTAATGACCACCAGCAGAAATGGGTCAATAAGCTTCAATCGTATGACTTCGATATTACATACTTTAAGGGTACTTAGAATATTGTTGTTGATGCTCTATCTCGCAGACCACACTTGAACACAATGGTTCAGATCTCAGAGGATTGGAGGCACCTGATTGTGGCAGGATACGCCAAGGATACATGGGCATCTGGGATCATCGAGGGGTCAGTTCTGGACAGCAGATATACAGTTGTCAATGAGCTCATCACATATAAGGGCAGGATATATTTCACACCAGGATCAAAGATGAAGAGCATAACACTAAGGGCTTTCCATGATGTGCCTACTGCAAGACACCAAGGATACTTCAAAACTTACCGACAGATCAGGGAGAGATTTACATGGAAGGGGCTTAAGGTCGATGTTCTTCAGTATGTTAGGGAGTGTCCAGTTTGTCAGCAGAACAAACAAGAGCACACCTACCCGGTAGGTTTATTACAGCCACTTCTGATTCCTGATAGAAAGTGGGAATGCCTGTCCATGGACTTTATTACGAGCTTGCCTAAAGCCCAAGGGAGAGACTATATATATGTGGTTGTAGATCGGTTAACAAAATATGCCCTCTTCTTTCCAATTGCAGCTACATACACAGCTACACAAGTGGCAAAATTGTTCTTCTGAGATATTTTTAGACTGCATGGGTTGCCTCGGACCATAGTAAGTGACAGGGGCAGCCGATTTATGAGTCACTTTTGGCAGGAGGTGTTTAGACTATGGAACCGAGTTAACCCCGAGTACCAACTATCACCCGCAAACAGACGGGCAGACAGAGATAGTTAATAAATGGGTGGAAGGTTATCTCAGAAATTACATAGCTGGGCAACAAAAGGCTTGGGTAAAGTGGATTTACCTCTGTGCGTTTTGTTATAATTCCACTTTCCACATGTCTATACAAATGACACCTTTCGTGGCGTTATACGGGTATGAAGCTCCTAGCTTCATCGACCTTCTGTTTAGTGATAACAGAGTGCCTAGTGCAGGAGACTTGTTGCAGGAGAGTTAGGACATTATGAAGGCTCTCAAGGAGAATATCACTAAGGCACAAAATCAGCAGAAACAATATGCTGATCAGAGGAGGACCAAGAGATCATTCAAGGTGGGAGATATGGTCTATCCAATGTTGTAGTCGTACCGACAGTCTACACTTAGGAAAAGTGGTGCTGAAAAGTTGAAACCACACTACTATGGGCCTTTTCAGATTATTAGGCGAGTGGGTGAAGTAGCATATGAGTTAGAACTCCCAGCAAATAGCCGAGTTCACAAGGATCTTTCATGTATCACGCCTCAAGAAGGCGTTGGGACATCATGTGACTCCATCAGCAGTGTTGCCACCCCTGGATGATGAGGGGAAATTGATTCTTGAGCCAGAGGCTATCTTGGATTTTCGAGAGAGGCGGGTACAGAAACGGACTATCACAAAATATTTGGTCAAATGGAAGGATTTGCCAGTTGAGGATGCCACCTAGGAAGGTGAGGAGATCTTACAGCACCCAGCGTTGAGATTGCTTGAGGATAAGCAATTTCAGGGAGGGAAGACTGTAATGTCCCCTCCAAATTGAGACATCTGTATTCAGTAGATTAGCCTATCATTCGACCCTTGTAGGCTAATGAAGGTAATGAGAGGGTCTTATGAGGATTGTATCACCTCTAGCATTCAGTGATGTTTAGCTTTGGCTTTCGTTGAGGCTTTCAGGACTCAGTTTGCTCAACTTACTATTTACAGTAAGTCAGACATGGACAATATGGGACCCTTACTATTTTTAGTAAGGCACGGGATCATATGGAGAATCATCGGATGAGTTACCAGTTCAAATGGCGTGTTGAGAAATGATGCATTTAATAAGTTATTAATGTTATTTGATTAAAATAACATTAATTAATTAAAAGGTGGTATTTTAATGTTATAACTTTAAGTTGTAACTTGAGGGTCAAAACGTCATTAAAAGGGGGCCAAATTAATGAATTAATTATTAATGGCCAGCTCCTAAGTTTTAAGTGAAATATTAAAATAATGCAAATAAATAACATTTTTAATGTTATTAAATGCCTTTTTGAAGAAGTTCGAACTTTTCAAGAGATATTATATATTTCACTTAGGGTTATTTTGGAAGTCATTCAATTGATGATTTGTTGTTGATGAAATTTGTCTGAGAGTGGAAGCCAAGGGTTTTCAATCCTCGTGCCATTGGAGAACGTTACTTCTTCAATGTTTGAAGCCATTTGAAGCAGTGAAATACCTGTTGAATTTGGTATTCTAGAGGGCATCATTCAGATGTTCTGTTGTGCTGATTGGAAAGACAAGAAGGGTTTGATTTGATTGTTCAGAGATTGCAATAATCAGAGTGGGTGATTGCAGATTATCTTCAGTCGTAATAAATCAATTTTCACAAGGAACCATTTGGGGTTTCAGCCATTTTTATGCAGCAGGTCGGCCTTTCAAGGAGAGGGGCGATTCTAGTCTTGAGGCTTCAAAAAAAAAAAAAAAAAATCACAAACGAGGGCGCCTAGGCATAGGGATTGCAGCCATACTTTCGGTGATAAAAAAGGCAGCCAATCGACGGAGATCCAAACCTGTTTATGATTTGCTTTTTTGGCTGGAAGTGAAGAACAGCAGCTGCATGTCATTTATTTATTTCGGGTATGCTTGTATTAACTTGTTCTGTTGAATATTGATCCAATAAAACATATAGTGGAGGGTCTATTATCATAGTTGTCCATTTTTCTTTATGTCATGCATTTATAAATTTTATATCAACATTAAAAAACACAAAAAAAGCAGAAAACCTTTATAAAAACAGCAAGCACAAAAAAAAAAAAAAAATCGGCATTGAAAACAAGGGCACGAAGTGTTCTTACAGTGTTCCCTTAAAGAGAGGACATCCTCGTTTCAAAAAAAAAGATGCAGCAAAGGTATGTTCTATCCCCAGCCTTGAGACATTCTAATTTTCGAGAGCAAATTGAAAAACCAAGGGGGCACATCCCCAAGGACCAACGGCTTAATCACCAACATTTACAAAGAATACAAAAGTTGCCACAAGCACATGCATTGTCACAAAATGGACACAATCTTTACATCAAAATGATGTGGTATTTTATGATTTCAATCATGTTTTAAGGTTGAGAAATGGTTTTTTTTAATGCAACTTTAATTCTTTATTAACAATTTTTTTAATGCATAATTAACAAGTACAACACAAGGCCCAAAGGCTTAAGTGCACTAATAGGTAATGATAAGAAGCTAATATTTCAAATCACCATGAAAGAATGCTTATGAGGACTAAAATTTCCACTTAAAACTATCCTACCATGATTAGTGGCTTTTGATGGCTTTTTTATTTTTCACAAAAAACAGGCTATGAATTCATAATATATTTTCCACTTACAGTTATCCTACCATAATTAGTGGCTTTTGATGGCTTTTTTATTTTTCACAAAAAAAGAAGTTGTGGAGTCACTATACATCACATAAAATTATTCAATGACAAAATAACTTTTCAATCAGAAGAATGAAAATGTTATAAAACATCTAGACTAGACTACCCTTTATTGGAACCCCTTAACATCTATTATGCATGTACAGATAACAGACCGAAATCCTATAAGCAAATCAAATGTGTTATATTTGATTAAAGAGGATGGAAGCTTATTTAAATAAGAGAAATTATACATATAGAATGAAGGTCCGACACTAAGGTGAAGAAAATGAATACTAGTACTTTTCCTAAAGTGAGTTGTTACTTCTAAAACTAATTTGCCCAAACTGATTATCAGAAAAGTCAGACCTATAGTATCATCATGCAATGGACAACCTTTTTTTAAACTCCCAGGCCGTCATATGAATATAATCTCAAAATAAATGCATCTACCAAACTGTTTTGAGTCTCAGCTTAGCTAGCATGACCTCCTGCGCAAACAAGACCTTCTTTAGCAACAGGTGTACATTTTCACTTTGTGTTGTATAAATTTATGTATCCTTTAAATTTCTACCTCATACCCAAACTCGACAAAATGCAGTCTTGTCAATAGGCCTTAAAGGTAAGCCTAACTTTTAGGTCACTGCCAAGCAAAACTCGTAGTAACGTACACCATACACACCATAAATATAACTGGAGATTAAAAAAACCTGCATAAACCCTAAACCTTGACCAACAGACTACCAACAGCCGCTCTCTAGTTTCTACCAGTGAGATTACACTAATTTAATTTTTAATAACGCTCACACTCTTCTTTAAATTGTGTACCCTAAAACTCACATTAAGCGATCTATAAAAGATTTTTCTATTTTCTTGGTAAAAATTTGGAATTGATGTAGCGAATCTTACTCTCGAGTGCAGAAAACTACAAGTCACAGTTTTTTTCATTACAGAAAACAAGGAATACATAAAATAGGGCACGTACTCAATTCAGCTGGATTGTAGGCCGTCTTGGATTTGGCATTGGCAAAGGCAGACAAGGATAGACCCTTTCCACCCAGATGTTTGTGTTTCTGATATTGCTTAAAGTCCTTTGCTTTCGGCCCAAGATGAGCATGTCCTTTCTGTGTTTGCCCACCATCAAAAACTCTGCTGTGCTTCATTTCCAGATAACAAATCGAAGTTAAGTTTAAGAAATGAAATGTGCAGAAGCGAGTTGCTGCTGAGGCTTCCGCAGAAGTTGCAACACCTAGAGACTGACGTTCAAAACTCGAGGGTCACAAACTGAATGACAATATGCCGACTTGATCCTTTCTACATAACTGTCACGGTGAAAAATGCATCCCCACTTTTTGTCATTTGTTTGTTTTGGATTCGTTTTTAATTTTTTATATAATAATTTATGAGTGTTTAAGTGTATTTCTATGTAAGAAATCATATCTAGGCTGTTTTTTTATCTAAATATGAGTTTTGGCGTTCGATTGATTTAAAATTATTTTTTATATATTATATTTTTCGATCATGAATATAGTTCAAATCTGTATATCTGTTTTTATATATGGGTTTGAACTAACTTAATTTTAATTAGATGTTGTTTGTGATATTGCTATCAAGATTCAATTGTCTAGTTTTATGAGGCAAACTCATTGATCATGTGGAAACCCATCTCTCATGATAGTGAATGGTCCACATAGGTTAATGATTTTGACTCGTAAAACTACACAGTTGAATCGATATTAATATCACAAATTGATGTGTTGTGGAAAATACCTCCTACTTATCAATAGATATTGTTTGTCAACTTCATACAAAATAATCAAATTGTTCATCTAACATATTATATAAAAAGACAACCCTAATTCATTTTAGATATACAATATACATATAGCACATCTACATTTCACAAAAACATCATCTAAGGTGCACTGCATTGTCATCTAAGATCATAAGGACAGGATAGGCATTTGTTTTTTTTGTTTGATATGCCTTTGAATTTGTTCAAACCCATTAAATCAATTTAACTTCACTAAGGAAAAAGGTGGCAAGCTAGTTGTCTTCCTCTTATAATATAGCAAGTTCTAACAATGCTCCTAAGCACCAACAATTTTAGATAGCAAAAGCAATTAGATTTTTGAAAATCAAGAGCACAAAGTTGAAAGCCGCGAATCAAGGTCAATCTTATATAAAAAAGTTTAAAACCATATGTGTGCAAATCAAAATTGCAAGTGCGAGATTGAACCTAAACAAAGCATACGTCGTTTACTAGTTTGTTGAAACTTCACAATTTCAAATTTGATGGCAAAAGATCAAAGGAATTATTATGTGTAAGTTATAGCAAAATATTTTCCTATTGTAAACAAAGCTAGGTACCTTAATCATCTTTCTTAATTTTTATAGCATATTTATGTATTATTTTGAGACTTAACAAATTAAGTTAGGCTAATTTGATTATTATTACTTATCATATTTTTTTCCCTTTCCTATAAATATAAAATGATTTTTTTTTATTTCTTTTCATTTTGATGAACGTGCTTCATATTACACACCAGTGTTGGGCCTTTTAAGGCTTGATTTTCTAATTTTGTTTTTTTATTTGAGTTTTCTCAATTTTTTATTCTTACATCAAAGTAAATATTATTTTGGATCTTTACTACCTTCAATGGTTTTGTCTTTTGTTTGTATGTCAAAGTCTCATCATTTCCCATTAAGAAGAAGTTTTGGATTGAATACTATCGTGGCCATGATTCAAGTTGGGGATGGTATAATTGAGAATTTGTATGTTAATATGTATTTTAAATTGGGAGAAGCATTTGATCATAAAATCATCGTTAAGCATATGGATAAGAAATATATAGATGTTTTATTTGGATCTTGTAAATTTTGTTTAACTACGTAGAAGGTTTCTTTGGATCTTACAAATTTGGATGGCGATATTAATACTTCCATTTGGTTGATGTCCTTGATTAATAATCCATATAAGTTGGAAGTACTTAAGGGTATAAACAAAAGGATTAGCTCATAAAATCCTTGAAGTGGTGTGTCTCCCCCTCTTTTCCAAGCCTCCTCTTCTATTTTTTCTCCTGTATTTTTCTCTTCTACCTATAGTATAACACAAGTTCATTATTTCACCAACTCTCAAAATTTAGCCTCTTATTGTGCATATTTCTCATGTTGGCTACTTAGGTCTACCTACTCTTGTCTTCACATCTCTTCCCAGTAGTGTTGTGCCCACTTCATGTGTTCCTTTCACTAGTGTAATTTCTATTTCTAATGTTGTTGTCACCCCATATTCTTTTGAAATCCACCAACCTATCTATACCCTACCCATTATGTCTCATGTTGCAACTTCCACTCTTATCCCCATTCCTAGTGTACCTTTCTCTACTCTTGACACACTCCATAAATGACTCTATGAGATGCAAAAAAAAATGGATGCTTTACCCATTGGAAATAAAAAGGACATAACTTTTGAGATCAAGCATAAGTTGCTTACTCTTTGAGATTTTATATTAGCTATTTTTTATCATATTTGTGGCTTCTAAATTTAACATGTATAATGGTAGAGGAGATCTTATGACACACTCAAGGTATTTTGATGTTATGTGTTTGGATTTTGTGTATGATAAGTTACTAGCTAAGATCTTCCATAGAATTTGATAGATTGTGCAACTGAATGGTTATATTCACTACCATGTGGATCTATTTTTCCTTTTCAAAATTGGCCAGTATTTGTGTGATTCTCTTTAAGTGTTTCATATTTGTTTGATTGTATACAAGGATTAAATTGGCATGTACATGTTTATATTTTTAGATTCCAACCCTCGTGTGCTAAGATTCATTACTGAATTGTTTTTTATAATGTAAGCAGCATTTACTGGGTGTTGTACCCTACATAGAGAGCCACAAGGGCCAGAAAGTCCAGATCAAAAAAACATTAAGCAAAACACCCCACCAAAAAAATACCTAATCTAAAACCAAACGAAGACTGACAGCACACATGGACCAACAACGAACTAGTAGCAAACTAGCTAGCCTTCTCCCAATTCTTAGACAACAGCTAAACCATATCATCATAGACCCAGTCTTGGCGATCCTCGGTCTTCTTTATCCCCAACTCATCCTTCATGGCGGTCGACATGGTACTGGTGACACAATGAATCATCTTAACCTTGAAGTGGGTCAACCCAAGGAAATTTTTGTCCAGTATTTCCAATCTATCTTTCAACATACCAATCTCCTCCCCGTCGCCTGTAGTGTAGTCAGGATCATTCTGCTCAATCTCCAGTGGCTCCAACGAATGGGAGGTCAAACCCTCCTTTTGAGCTATACCAATGTTAGGAACATAAGAGGGACCCCTGGCTTTATCATCTTCCTCGTCTGTCGACACCTCTTCCACATCACTGCCTTTGTTGTCAGACAGCTCCTCTTTAGTGTCCAAGTCCCTAACCTTCACTTTTTTTTTATTTTTAGCTAGCCTGCTAGAGCGCCTAATGATGTTGTCACAACCAATAACTAGGGTCTCCGCAACCACTATATCACCCAAGGAATCCTTTCTCACCACATTATTTCCTTTATTTGGAGTCCCCTTCTCCTCCTTACCTTTCTTCTTCATACCAGGCTTACCAGGAGTCTTAGCAGGGGTAGACTTTAGGTCACACAAACTAATAGCTGCATTGGTCTGGGCAGCACTATCAATACTGTTGGTGTAATTAAATATATTGTACCTTGTCCTAGGTCATGATTACACCTTAGTTAAGTTTACTTAGGGACCACATAGGAGGTTGTTGGAGAATTTCCACTTTTGGTGGACTTGACATGTCATTATCTCATCACTTCCAGCTTTTGTGGACACATCATGTGATTATCTCTCCACCTTAAGTGGAGTGATAACTTTTCATAGTTGTCTCATGTCATAAAATTACAACACCTGTCATAATCTTATGCCCTTCTATGTTCTCACCTTGGCTATATAACCAAGGGGTCTCCTATGTACTATAATCAAAATCATATCATATCAATGACATTGAATACAGTGTATTCTTGTCATAGTTTCTCTCTTTTTGTGCTTTCCATTTGGTCCATAGATCTTGGGTGGTAGCCATAGCCAATTCTAACATGGTAATAGAGCAGGTTGGGTGTCATTGGAGAGTCTTTTTTTTGAAGAGAGATTTTAGATCTGAGGAGGTTCCAGTTTGTGGCTCGTTGTTGTAGGTTCACATCCGAGCTTGTTGGTGCAAATCTGAGCTCACCATTACATCTAGAAGGTTCAAGAAAGTCATTTTTTCCTTTTGTTTCGTCTAAATCAGACATACGAGGCCAAATCTAGGAGGGTTTGAAGCTGAATAGCAGTTGCCAGATCCAGAAGGTAGCTACATTTTTGGAGCATTTTGGGTCAAATCTGACCCTGCCATCGCGTCCAGAAGGGCCAAAAACCTTAAGATCGACTGTCAATTCATCCATTTTGGAGCAAGTCATCCGGCGAGGCAAATTTTTTTTGCCCAAGAGCCGTACGGCCCCCAGGTCGTCATTATTGCAGTGTCGATACAATTTTTCAACAATCATATTTTATTTCGCTGAAAAATTTTGAAATTTTTTTTTAAGAAAAATTGAATTAGGCAATTGAATTTCATTGTGAAATTTTTGAATTGAAAAATTTGTATTAAAATCATTGTAAAAAAATTAAAAGGAAAAACTTTTTACTGCGAACTCTGGCCGCATAGTACCGCAGAGGGTACTATACGCGGGCCTGTACCCGCAGTACCTGCGGGAGGGATCTCCTTGCGCCACGTGGTGTACCGTCGTGGCCCTGTGGGCCCTCTACATCTGCCACCGGCGGAAAATCACCAGCGGGAAATTTCTTCAAAATATCAGCCGATCTCTAATAAAAATTTTGGCAACAGACAAATTCAACCCAGCGAATATTCAGTTTGGAAAAAGATTTTGTCAACCAGATTTCGTCAGAATATTCTGGAAAGGGTCGAGTTTTCTTTTGACAGTCTCCAGCCCATCAAATTTAACATGGTTTTTTTCTCACATCAGCAATACGTCAGCGTTTTCAAAAAAAATTGCCCCCTCACCATTTGCATTTTGGTTTTCGCAGTTCAACTTCAAGTGGTCATATCTTGCTCATTCTAACTCCTTTTTTCGAGCAATTTTTTTTATTTGGGCTAAAATTTCGTGCTCTACACATGGGTGCAATTGGTTTTTGGTTTTGGTACCTGGTTTTTTCAGAAATTGCAGATTCTCATAGGTGTTGCTGCTTCATCCTCATTTTGGGAACTTCGAGAGCTCATATCTTGCTCCTACGGTAACATTTTTGGTACAATTTTTGAAAGTGAATTATTTTTGGTACTTCTCCCGGTGGTATGATGGATTGATCTCATTTTATACCAAAATTGTGCGATCTTTGTAATGACTATTTTGGCATTTGTAGCTTTAAGATCACAAAGAATCCCTGGCTTGTTGTTTTGGCAAAGTGAGGGTGCTTGAAAATGCACTTGCTAAATATAAAGTGCCAAATCAGATATTGCTTGGGGTTTTCTTGATTGAGTGATTTGGGGGTTCTCTTGAACATTTATTGATTTGATTTGTTTTCTCTCATTTTTCATGGATCATTCTAGGTTCCTTTGCTCACATCATATAATTATTCAACATGGCATAAAAGTAAATGTATATTATTCTAATGACGGAAGTCGCTCTCTATGTATTTGAAAATAAGATTACCTGAACCCTCTTACATTGATGAGGAAAAAGTTAAAATGCATGATCAAATGCAGCTGGAGTGTCTTAAATCAGACTAGTTTCTCAAGATTTGTTGTTTGGTGGAATCATGTAAAGAGAATTTCTGGGAAAGGTGAAAACATTGTATGGTACTCTGAGATGATAGAGGCTATCAAATTGATAATGGTTTGATGAATCTTGATCCTAAGAACTTTGACAACATCCAGGACTACATCACTAAGGTTAATGATCTAAAAGAGCAATGTAAAGCATGTGGAATTGATAAGAAGGACATCTAGTTGGTGTACAATACAATGAATGAACTTGGTCCTGATTATGCTTCTTTTGTTTCTAGCTTTCATACTCATAGATTGACTATGGGGTCTACATACACTACACCTTCATTTGCATCATTTTCTGAGATGTTGATGCATGAGCAACAAAAGCTTATCTCAATGGGTCTCATCAAGACTTCTAAATCTCAGGCATTGTTATTGGTTAGGTGAAGAAGAAGTCATAATCAGGATAAGAGCATAATAAAGAAGCAAAGAGAATAGTCAACATTTAGATCAAAATCAAATCCCGCATTGGATCAATCAAGAAAAATCTTCTTCAAAGAAGGAGAATCATCTAAGAAGGAGGACCTTTTTGTGCATATTGCAAGAAGGATGGACATGAAGAACATTATTGGTATAAGGAAGGACAGATGAGTTGAAAATCTTCTCAAAAGAATCCACATTGATTTGCCTTCTAGAGATAATGAATCTTGTACCTCCTTCTACTTCAAAACAGGTCAGGACAAAGGTCAAACTATCCGGGATATAAAGGACAAGCTCTTTGTGCTCATTCAAGTCGGGGATGGGAGATGGCTTCTAGATTGAGGAGCATCACATCATATGTAACTTTTCACAAAAACTATCTTCTCTTAATTTTGCAAACTTGTTCTATGTCTCTGTCTTGATGGAAACAATACATACATGGGAGTCATATGGCTGCCGGGAAGGGAGTCCTACAGTATTAGCGTGGGGAGGAACACTTTTTTCGGGGATGTCTTGTCGTTTTCATTTGATGAACAATCTACTTTCCATATATCAGATTACACATGGTGGAGATGGGAGAACTGTGGAGTTCACTCCTGATTCGGTTATCATTCGTGACTTGGAGACTAGAGATGTTATTGCTACTGGGGTGGTTGATCATTCATCTCGGTTGTATTCCTTTGCACAGTTTGCTTCTGATGGTGACATTGTTCCTTCGACTATTGATCATATAAGACCACCATGATGATTTGAGGAGACATTTGGCTTTTAGCGGGCAAGGCATATCCACATCGATCGGTACTTGAGCCATGCATTTCATCTCCTCTATCTACTGTTGTACTTGAGGATACTTGTGTTGCTACAGTTTTGGCTCCTAGTGATTCAGTACAGTAGAATGTTGATTGTCTTCTAGATATGGCTACTTTGGATGACTTTCTAACAGGTATTTGAGACTTGTTTGTGGAGTCACATCTTACAGATTTGGAGGACACCATCGAAAGCATACATATTCTCTTTGATGAAGATGCACCTTCTTTAGTTGTTGTGAGGGAACACTTTGACCCTCTAACCCGTTCATTCTCATGATCATTCTTCCTCGATTAGGCGTGAGTGTGGATACTTTGGGCCCGACATTTGGAGGCTTCTTTGTCTTTAGAGGGATATCTTTGTGTCTTTTGGATCATGTGTTCTACATTTCATCTACTAGATGTTAAATTGTCATCTTTAGCCCGGTGTGACTCAGAACTTACTGTTTGGAGTGTGTCGACCTTGACATCATGGAACAGGCATGCTTGAGAGACATCATCATCCATCATCCATCATTCATGACATCCTGCATACATCCATGGTTTTGTTTCTTCCTAAGGGGAGGACCATTTTTTCGGCAATATTGGATCATCTTCAGCATTCAATTTCAAGCTTCTACCATCATTGCAAGAGACTCAACATTGAGAAGTCTGCTGTCACTTCTCTCTCTCTTATGGGGGTCTTTTTTCCTCACATGGGTTTTACCTTCTCATTCTTCATTGGAAGCATTTCTTTTTATCGCTCTCTCTCTCTTTTGAAGGGGATTTTCCATGAGGTTTTCTCCGCCTTTCCTCGTTGTGAAGATTACACAGTGCATTGCATTTTTATATATGGAGTACCTAACATATGCTTTAGTAGCGGGATATTACATCTTGCATTGTTGGAAACTTTTGTGTACATTCTCCTAAGTTGCATAAGAGTGTTAGTGTAATGATGAAATATCTTGTACCTTGTCCTAGGTCATGATTACACCTTAGTTAAGTTTACTTAGGGACCACATAGGAGGTTGTTGGAGAATTTCCACTTTTGGTGGACTTGACATGTCATTATCTCATCACTTCCAGCTTTTGTGGACACATCATGTGATTATCTCTCCACCTTAAGTGGAGTGATAACTTTTCATAGTTGTCTCATGTCATAAGATTACGACACTTGTCATAATCTTATGCCCTTCTATGTTCTCACCTTGGCTATATAACCAAGGGGTCTCCTATGTACTATAATTAGAATCATATCATATCAATGACATTGAATACAGTTTATTCTTGTCATATTTTCTCTCTCTTTTTATGCTTTCCATTTGGTCCATAGATCTTGGGTGGCAGCCATAGCCAATTCTAACAAATACCCTTGTGTTTTTAAGCAGCAAGTTTGGGTTTCTCAACAGGGGTCAGGTGACTCTTTCTGGCAGGGCCTTTAGATTCGGTTAGGGACAAGTTGGGCACAGTGGGTGGCTCAATTTCCTCAATACAAACAGCCGAAAAAGGTTTTAGAGGGCATAAAGCTAGGTGGAAATGGTAGTCTTAGGATAAGACCCTGATGGAGAGGCAGAGGAGTAGGTTCATTAGGATTAGCAACAACTGAATTTTCAAGGTCCATAAGCAGGTAAAAGGGAAAGCTCATAAGAACCTTGTGCCTAAGATGATTTAACAAGGGAAAATGGTAGTAGTAAAAAGTCTTGTACCTTCCTTCCAGTGTAACATACTTTATCAAAGCAAGACACACCTA
The DNA here is from genome assembly GCA_007258455.2 of Sequoia sempervirens. NCBI lineage: Eukaryota > Viridiplantae > Streptophyta > Pinopsida > Cupressales > Cupressaceae > Sequoia > Sequoia sempervirens. The sequence goes on from VDFB02012039.1 coordinate 41,813, forward strand.
GTTCCATAGCTGCGGAAGAACCTCTCGTTCAAACCCAGACTGGTTGCGCCCCGACACCTCCTCCCCTACAAAAAAATTATTCATACTCTCATTATCCTGGGTCTTAGAATGTTTAGGATGTTTCATTCCCATGCACTGGAGGCCCATCGCCTGTGCAATAACTTCCTCATCCACCATGAAGGAGATGCCACCAATGGAAACATGGTGATTCTTCCATGAATTGACGAACTGGGTCAACAGATTAGGGTCATGACCCACAAGTCTCTCCATCATAGGAGCAATGCCACCTTCAATGCAAATGTACCAAACCAAAGGATCCTTCTAAATTTCGTTGCAATTATCTAGTTCCGTCCGCACCCTATCTCCTCCCATGATGTCACTCTGCACACTATATAACCAGGAAATTTGAAAACACAGAAGGTTAGAGAAAATAGCAAGGTGAAAAAAACCCCACACAATAAGGCATTTAAGCCATGAATGACCATTTTTGGCAATCAATCCAATGGACATATCACACGCATGAGCATAATAATTCCCAAAAACCATCTTAGTGGAACCATTAATTAAGATCACATCACACAACCGACTAAGTAAAAAGGACATGCCAGGCATGGAAGGATTTCCTTCCACGTCGCAGAAGCTCATAATTCTAGGCAGAATAGTCGTGGGGCTATAATTAGAAATCTCTAAATCCATAGCATTTAGGGGTTGGCCAACTTTAGTTAACCAACAAAAAGAAGCTATAAGGCGCAAAGCCAAAATAGCAACAAAATAAAATCCAAAGAGGAGCTTAGTCTCATAATTACAAGTCACATCAAAATCAAAAAACACAAATTTGAAAATCTAAGATTTGAAGTATTCATTATTGAATTGTTAGAGGTGAGCTTCAAATAAGGTTTGTTAAGGAATTGTTTCCTATAGTTTATCAACATATGCACCTTGATGTTTTTTCTTATTTTAAGGATTTATGTGCTAATGCAATCAATGTTGAGATAAGGAGCAAGTAAATGATTGCCCACATCACACACCATTTCGTCTTGAAATTGTTACATATATATTGCCTCCTAGACTTATTACACCATGATTTGATTCATACAATGTTCATTTTCAAAGTTTCAATGTGACATGTTTATATTTTGCATATGAAGACAAGGTCTTAGTTAAGTTATTTCTAAGAATCTTAAGCGATTGTGCTATTCAATATTTTTTATTTTTTACGTTTTGATTCCATTTATTATTTTGATGAATTAGCCGCCACTTTATTAAAGAATTTCCACATCAATATGAGCTTGGAAATAACCATGAATAACTTAGCTAAGTGTTTTCAAAGAAGCAATGAGCATATCAATATTATGTTGTTCACTTCCAATATTTATATCACAAATTCAAGCATTAAGATGAGATCCAAATTATGTTTCTTGAAGGACTCATTATCGACATCAATAATCATGTGACATCCCCACAATTTACCTTATTGATTTCACCTAAGTTTTAACTTGGAATGTGAAAAGATCAAGTTAAAAATATATGGAAATAAAATTTTCCATTTCAATAATGCTTTGCACATTTAAAATAATTCCATTTCAAATTACATTGCATGAATAAAATTAAATTACATAATCCCAAGTAATGAATACATCTTTCATATACATTTTCCAAATAGATTCAAGATCATAATTACAAATCATAGCTTACAAGAGCTTACTTAGCTTTTACAAGCTTAATGGTACAAGAGTACAATGGTCAAGTCAAGTCCACATCTAGAACATGTATTTTCATCTTCTTATATTTCACAAGCTTCGATTGCCAACTGCATGAGGGAGAGCATTACCCAAGTGTTTTTCCTCCAACCATAAACTTAATGTGGTCCCCCGCACATCTTCTTAACTGATAAGATGGCCCTACCCTTCAACAAAGCGTTTGGTATGGAAACCCTCTAATATAATGCCTACTTGAGCATGGTGTTGTGTCCTATATAACTAATGTTTCCATACACTGGATACCCACCTAACATGCATGACACTCCCTACTAGTTATGCAATCCTGGCTCACAGTGAACCGATAAAGTGTACACAATGGCAACTACACTTACTTTGGCCAAAGATTTATCATATATAATAAATGCAAATGCTCAGTACTTCAAGCGATGTCATATGTTCACCCACCCCTTGCTCAACTTGGAAACTCTATTGACCATAAATAGTTCTTGACTAGGTTTGACCTTAATATAATATAACAAAATTTCATTCCAAAAAGTGATGTCACACTTAGTTGATCTAACTGACCAAATAGGTTTAACCCAACCTCTTGAATACCCTCTTATACATATGTAACATTCATGGGACTAGCAACTGCCTCTTATTCAAGTTCATTCTTTTAATCATGGGAGTAATGACTCTCCTAGTTCATAACTAAATAATATTGATGACACCATGTCACCGACTAGACACACCTAGTCTCAATCTAAAGTATTGTCAATATGCCAATCTATAATAATAATTCAAATTTAGCTTGATTTTAATATTACTTCCTCATATTGGGTTTTAGACTCTTTATTGGCATATTTGATATGGCTCCATCCTTAGAAAATTTCATAACCTATTTGGTTATCCTTGACATTAAATTTCATATATAACCTCATGTTCATAGTAATATCTAATAATAGTAAATCAACATAATAAGATATTTATCTTCCAAGTGCCCATGTATCAGAATGGGGGTCATTGTGCCAGCTTGGCCAGTTTGATACATGGGAAATTTTGGGGTTGGGAGAGGAATGAAGCTGAGACAAGCGCATCGTTAGCCGCCCGCATCAGGATTTCGCTGTCAAACCAAGAGTGGTTGAGGTAATAAGTAGACGTTTATTGCCAAAAAAGGGAGCAAAACTTGGAAAGCTGGCAACACTCATATTGTACTGAAGAATTGCTTTGGAAAAGGTGGAAATGATTCTCTCAAGAGATTGAGATCAATCGAAAGCAAGAAAATATTACATTTGGAATGCAACGTACTATCCTTTGTCAAAGTGGAGGAGTCATGTTCGAAATAGGAACAAAAGATATTAATCGTGTTAGTTGTCTCTCAAATGATGTGAATGAATTCAGCTATTTAAGGCGTTTCTCTTGGCTTCCTCTACACACAAAATGGAGACCTCCATCAAGCTTAAAAGTGTGAAGTCAGAAGCTGCCTTCACAAGGTTTATCTCGGACCAGAGGTTGAAGAACATTTTCCAGAATAAGGATATTCTATGCATTGAGGCGGTGCGAATGGTGCTTGGTCGGAGGTTCGGTTTCTCAGGCAACAAAATGAAGATGAATTCTGATATATCCTCGCACTTTCTTGTGTCACTGCTGGATTTAAACCTGCCTAAAGTGAGATGCCTAGTCCTCTTAAGAATGGTGTTTGTGGCCACGGTGCTGGAGGAGGATGTGGACGTGGTGGCAGTAGCAAGGCCCGGTGTGGGGATCCCATTCTTGGACAACATGGTGAAGATGTTCCAATAGGGCGTCCAAGTGGAGTGGCAACCATTCATTTTGGATGTGATGGGAGAACTGTTGGATCGACATCGACATTGGGCAAAGATCAGAGCAGATTTCCTATGTAAACACTTGGGTGTGGCACAGGTGTTGGGTTTACAATGGCTCAGGAATTTTGCAGACCTTGTTGAAACCACATATTTCTATGATGAAAATGAATGAAAATGTGTGGAGGGTCTACAAGTTTTTTGTAATTGCCATGGGTGTCTAGGTGGACTAAGGGTAGTCTGATGTAAATTTTGTTTTTGTGGCTTCCAACAACTGGCTTGGTCCAGAACCATGAACATCTATTATTTTTTGCTTTGAAATCAATATATGCAGCTCGTCTGTGTTTTACTGATAAAAAAAAAGATATTTATCTTCCAATAAATTCAACCAAGAACCTTTCAACTAATCTCTAATTCCCTTGTGGTTCTTTCTAAGTTATCCTATGCACCATTTATATGAGGTTCCTGTGTTTGTATGTTCATAAACAATCATAAATCCTTTCTTTCAATATGGCTCACATATTCACATGTTTACAATGTACACTAAGTTCATATCTAATCTAGAGGACATTTTCAGCTTGAGAGGAGTTTCTGCTTCTACACCTTAAGTCTCCTCGCATTATGACTTTGGGTTACCGAGACATAAAGTTCTCTTCTTTAATATTAGAATACCACGAATAGCTATAGAATCTTGGTCAAGTATAAGATAATATCATGTAAAAAGGTACTTAGAAAGTTTATACTTCTAATATGTTTTTTAACCCTATTGTTGCATGTCAGTATAAACACAATCAAGTGTACACCTTAACCCTAGGGAATAAACTGCCCCCCTACTTTAAAGGAAATATGAGCACCAGAGAACATAGGTTCTCCACTCATGGTTAACTACCAACATAGGTTTACATAAGATTGTATCCTAACAATGATGATATAATACATCTAACATGATATTAATCCTTTTGTATTACAAACATCATAATTCATGAAAGCATATAAGCCACGTGAAATCAATCAGGTATCATATATATATGTTCCACAAAGTTTTAGAATGAGGGATGAAGGTATTGGGAGATGAGTTTTAGGGATGGGGGACCAACAATAAATTTGGAGATGATGGGGGGAAATGATCCACATAATATATAATATTAAAAGATAATTTAGTATAATTATTAATCAATAATAAATTATTATTATATATAATATTTATTTTATATTAATAATAAATCTTGGGCTCATGAGTTTGGTTGGGTTTCAAGTCTCGTGGAGGACTCTTTAACTTTTTTCTTATCCTTTTGCTTAGGGCTTATATGTTGGTGGGGTTGGTCTAATGTTTGAAGCAACATTTTTTTGGGGGATGATGCTTACGGTAAGCTATTGAAATCTTGGGCATATGTTGTCAAAGGCTCAATAATATCCCCTCCTACTTTGTCTTTGGATTCTACTAAAAATGGTAAGGGTTTTCTACACCATATCCTTGATTCTATTGTTGAAATATAGTATCTTACAAGCTTGAGCATTTACTTGTTGATAACTTTTGATGAGCTTGGTCAAATATTTATGTTCTTAGGAAGTGGTATTAGTGGAAATGGAATTCTAAGAGCCATTTGGACATTTTGGCTATGAGGAAGGGTTTACTTTTGATATTTTTCAAACCATGAAGATTATTTATAGATCCTCTTGGATGGACTATGATTTATTAATAAGGCTAATTTATTCTTAATGGGAACCAAACTTTCATCTTGATAAAGAATATGTCAACAAGTTTCCTATCAAAGTCAGGCTTCCTAGGTTACCATTAGAATACTAGGAGGAGGAAGTCTTTTCATGTATTACTAACTCTTTTGGTCAACTTTCGATAGTGGATGTAGTCACCAAATCTAGGAAATGCTTATTTTTCTCTATATTTCATGTTATTATGGACGTGGAAAAGGTGTTCCCTTTGTGATCACCTTGTCCTTTAAGATAGGTCATTGGGCACAACATTTTATCATCAAGGATTCCCTAGAGGTTTGTCACAATTATCTCAAAGTTGGTCATGTTGCAACGAGGTTCCCAAGTAATAGGAGATTGTAAATTATTTAGAGGAAAAAAAAATGTAGAACCCTTTCAATCCTTTGATAATGAAGTAAATAGGTACCTTTTGGAAGAAATGCTAGAGGAGGATTGTAGGGAGAGGGAAATTGAGGAAAGTGGGGGTTTTGGGGGATCCAAGTTGCCCCCAACCTTTCAAATATTACACAAAGATTGCCTAAACCAAATATATATATATATTTTTTTAATGAATAAGAAGAGAATCCTTCTATATATCCTTTATTCCTTTTTCAATTCAAGAGAGGTTGTTAAAATAGGAAGCCCAACTAGGGAAAAATTTGCTTTAAGGATTTATCGAAAGGGGTTGTTTAAAGTGCTCCTTGGAATATTTTAGTTTAAAATTATCTTAATAAGGTAGGTATTTTTTGGTATATGGTTTTTATGCCCTATGTTTGCATGCTCAACTCCTTCAGTTGCAAGGTTTATTGTTTGCTAATTTATTGAATTCTTTGTATTACTTGTTTCTTGTTGTTTCTCCTTGATGTTATTTGGGCTTCATTGGCCTATTTTTCTTGCTTTATAAAAAAGGTTAGGGCCCTTTCAAAAATTGTACCTTTACCAAATGTTATATATTAAAAAATATTTAAAATATAGTAATATATTAGATAAACAAAGTTGTAAATATCTAAGTTTGAGAGCAAGCTCAAAACAAAAGAAATTTTAGTAATTGGGACAATGAAATAATAAAGAAATGAAAAAAGTATCCTTTTGTTCACGAGTCTTGCAAGTTTTAATCTAAAGTAAGCAATGAGATAATATCAAATTGGTATAGATAAATTCAGGGAAATTTAGGAGCATTTAGGGTTGGACTATGCCATAAGGGATTAGAAAGGAAAATTGCTATGGGATGTTTCAAAAAAAAAATTCAATGGGACTAATAGTGAAACAGAGGCTCAAATGTTACTTTTTGGTCTCCAAATTTGGGATAAAAATAGAGGAGATTCCATTTTAATTATAAATACAAGTTTAGCTAGCTATAAAATCAAGATTTTGTCCTTCACATTTGAAGTTGTGTAGCGTAGTCAACATGATAAGGAATGTACATGGAGGGGTATGTGAGCCAAAGATTTATACAAAATACTATAATGATGTTATCACAAAACTAAATATTGTTAGATTTGATCCAAAATGCCTCTAAGGAGACTTCATCATTGGTTCTCATCTTGTTGAAAATTCCATTAGGAAGGTGATTGGTTCAAGATTTATATTGGAATTTCTATAGCATTACCTTGTGGATTCAATTTTTTTATTATCAAACATCATAAATATATCTTGATAAAAAAGGAATGGTTTGGGCCATTTTAGAATCATATATCAAAGACATATACATCACAAAGCCAAATTTGTTAGAGGCCATTATAGGATATAATGTCGAATTAAGAGCGATTGATGGGAACATGTTCTTGTGGGATCTTCTTACCTCTTTGGTAGTTGCTGATGCAATCCTCCTTGTGGCTAGGAATATATTCATTGTAGGATCCTTGGTTGAGTTTAAATTGATGCCAACAATTCAAATAAAACCCCTTGGTGAGGGCTTGTAAGGTGAACTAGGAATTTGATCAACACCATTTCCTTTCATATATAAAATGTTGTTGCTTAGGCAAAGTTTGGGGAGAAAGAGAAGTTGTTGGATTGGCAAGATATAAGTTTTAGTGGTAGTTGTAGACACTAAAATTATTCTAATGTTGACCATTAATTATCATTTACTATTTATCATTATACCATTAAATATTCATTTATTGTTGTTATATTATCCATTAATTAAACAATATTAATGTGAGTTGGAATTATTCATTTTTAATAAATTAATAAATTTCATTACTATTGTCCACAAGTTAACTCATCCATCTAATTAGTAACTTCCTCATTGATTATTTTCCATTTAATGTATTAATAAATTTATTATTATCCTCTTATGAATTCTAAATGGAAATTTTACTCATTAATTATAGGTATCTCCTTTACCTCTCCAAATTGACTCCACAACTAGTTGAGTTATCTCTTGATCTTTGATCAAATCCTCACTTTTCATCTAATCTTTCAAATGTTTATAAATTCATTATTCATATCAACAAGTCTTTTATGCAAAATTACTCTACCATTTTTATCATTAAAATATTATAGTGTTATGCTATTGAGTTGCAACCAAATCATTTACGAGCAAGCCATTCTAATGTGCTCAATTTGATGTTTGTAGTTGGATCTAGGAACTAGGACTTAGATTCTTTGTAATTTTTGAGTTTTTTTGTTCTTTGTTCTCATTTTCTATTGTATACTGTAGCAATTAGAGCTCCCCTATGTGTAGTTTCTTTTTTTTTAATGTATTGAATGTATCTAAGGTAGTATTGAGTTTTATCTCTTGAATCTAATGCTTGTTTGTCATAACCTACCCGGTAACAAATATTATTATAACTATTTTGATCATTAATATAAAAGGAAATGATCCCAATACCACATATACATATATATGGATATATGCACACATATAAATACATATATATACAAACACATACATAAATATATACACATATACATACATACATACATACATACATACATATATACATACATACATACATACATACATACATACATATGTACATAGATAGATACACATACATACGTACACACATACACACATACATACATATTGTATGTGTGTATGTACATACACATGAATGTATGTGTGTGTATGTATATATGTATGTAGTTTGATGTAGTATGTAGATTTATGTATGTATATAAGATTGTCCCTTATATATACATATATAAATTTCATACATACATATATATATATATGTGTGTGTGTGTGTGTGTGTGAATAATATACATATATATATTCTTCATACATACACACACACACATATATATATGTATGTATGAAATTTATATATGTATATATAAGGGACAATCTTGGATTGATACAAGAGTCTCCATTTGAGCCTTATCCAAGAAACTACATCATGAAATGAATAATGAAGTTAAATTGGAGGCTTTGTTTAAAAGTTTAAAACAGTGCAAGCAAAAAAAAATTCTATTATGGATATTGAAGGAAACCTATTGTTGTGCATATATACTATAAAAAAAGAAAAGTATTTTGAATTGGAAACTTAAAAAATGGATTGACATTATACGGGGTATTCTCACAAATATGGAATTCAATATCACTCATAATTATATGGAAATAAACAAGGTTTTTAATTTATTGGTCAACTATGAAATTTTTTTTTGAGAGGGGTAAACGCTTTTGATCTGGAGCTATGAACTGGTGAGGTCACAAACAGGGGACCTCATCCCCAATAAAAATTCTTAATAAATACACCCCAATAGAATTTGAACCTTGATGACAAGAAAAAACAACGCAACAACTTAACCATAACACCATGCCATTATTGATGCCAACCATAAAATTAATCAAGATGAGTTAATTCTTATTTTCAACCTGGCCATGAACTAGCAAAATCTCAATTCCATTTTGCAGGTAGTCTCTATCTCCTTGTTAGTCTAGGACGATTCAAGGATTTGAGATATGTAGTCATTTATTTTTGTTGGTGGTCTCAGTATTTGCATCCATTGTATTTATCTTCTTGGGTAATGTGTGATGGGCTTATAATATTTCATTCTAGTTTTCCTTTGGACTTATTCTATGGTGTCGTAATTAGTGCTAGTTGTGGATTGCGACTGTGTTCAAGAGCTGGCGGCATCACAAATCCATAGGATCTTCGTTGCAGAAAGAAACATATTGTTAAGGCAATTTAATAGGAAATTTTTTGAAGCTTTATCACTATTTAGAGACAGTCTGATCTAAAATAATATGGAGACTTTTAAACTTTTTCATTAGTCACCACGTCGATCTACTCTATTCCCCACAATATAATGGTCTGCATACTAACAATTTGATGAAGGTTCTTACCATTCTATATGCAATGGAATGCGGTTGCACTCTTGGGTGGAGAAAGATCATTTGTGAATCTGATTCTCAGGTGTTGGCAACTTTGTTGAATAGGCAGCAATTAGATGTCAATTGGCATTTATCTTTAATTATAAAATAGATTCTTAATATGTGTGCTTCCTTGGAATCTATTACTTTTTGTCACATTCCTAGAGAATGGAATGAAGTTGCAGATTGTTTGGCCAAATGGGCCTCTGATCATTTGCAGAATTGGAACATTGTAGATAGGGGTCAGTTACCCCTAGAGCTTTCACAAAAGTTGGACCACTTAGTGGAGATTGATAGGGTTGTGTAATGCCCTTGCTTTGTACTTCTTTGTTTTAGTTTGAATAAATTTTTACCTTCCTTTTAGTGTTACTCTATTCCCCACAAATGGAGCGTGCATTCAAGCTTTTAGAAGGTCTTTGTATATTATTGCTTCATAAGGCTTCCAATAATTGATGTAATTTTTTGTACGCTTAATTTTGAGTTGTTTCATTATACTCTTCTTTGTGATTTAATAAATATATATGAATGAAGAGTCAATTTTAATATGATAAAATTAAAAATATCATTATATAAGTTTGATTTTAAAACTCAAAGCAAAAGTGTAATCTTAATAATGTTATACAAGTGGAGATGGAATGAACAGGCTAAAGAAACTTCAAAACAATTAGATATTTTGGATGATCTAAAATAATATTTTGATCTTGACATCAAAGAAGGAAATGAAGACATCAACACATTTCTTGCATCTAAACTACTTCCAATGCTTACTCATCATCATTGTCACTATGAATCACAAACAATCTCAACAACAAATAGGTATGAAATCATTTTGAAATCTACAAAAGAATTTATAATGAAATTTAAATAAACAAAATTAGAAGTTTTTGTATCATGGATTTTTTTAAGAGTTTTTTTAAGATATTTTAGGGAGGTCAAGGTTTCCCCCAACCATTCCCAATAGGGGACATCCCAGAGACATCCCCTACATTTGCAAGGAATTTTAGTCATTTCCCCCTTCTATTGGTGGTGTGTTGGTGGAAAAAAATACATTTATGTCTTAGGAACATCCCCATCCTAGAAATGTGATATTTTGGGAGGAAATGTGCACATTGAAGGGTTATTTAATTTGGGATATTATCTTAATGGTTGTCATTACTTTACTATTAGCTACGTTGATGTTTGAATACATATTATATGAAGTTGCAATTTTCCTATCTCCTTTTGGAACTAACTTATTCTCATGATGGATTGCATCTCAAAAAATGCAATAAGAGAAGTCTCAAGAAATGATGAACAAATAATAAGAAAACTCAAAACTTTTAGATTTTTCTAGGATAAATGTATTATAGATACTTCAAGGAGTAATTTTTTAGGAAAAATGTCTCCAAATTGTATTTCAAATGTTTGTATTTATCAATTATTTGATATTTTGGCCCCATCTTAGGAAATGAGGTATCCCACTTTGTGTTGGAATTATTTTCCATGTGCCAGATACTTTGGGAAGTGTGTAGGAGGTTCTAAGAACATCTAATGTTATTATGATATTTAATGGAATCTTATGACATTGTAAGATGGGAATCACTTATGACATACTCTCATGATACATAAGAGCATGTAATGAGAGAGTTTAATTTTAATATTAACCAAAATTATGATAATACAAGAGACATATTTGAATTGGTTGAATAATCCAAAATAGGGCACCGAAATTGAGAGGTTACATATGAGAAGTTATGATTGTTGTAAGAGAATATTCTAAAAAAGACCAAAAGACCTAACCAACTTGGAAAAAAATTGGTCTAAATATGGTTCCCATTTTGGGTCATTATTTAGTCCCATGGTTTTGGAAAACCACTCTCGGTTTGTGGTTTGATATTTTCCTATTTATCAATGCTCGAAGATGGAGTCTTGTACAAGGGTTGTATAATTAATTTGCATGTACTATTATGCTGTCAAAATTGCTCTAATTTTAGATGGTGATGCTACTAGTAAGGAATGTACTTAATATTGCATTTTAACTTTTGTTTTTTATAATATAATTGGTTCATATTTTGAAGTGTGATAATTTCTCTTGAAAGGGTTTTACCCATGTAAACCTATATTATGGTATAATTTTTGTGGTGTATTTTT
>VDFB02012040.1:0-11899 GCA_007258455.2 Sequoia sempervirens
AAACAAATAGTGCAAAGTTCATCCACATCACAAAATCCGCATGGGGTGACATTGACAAAGCTATAAATGATCTTCAGTCTCTTGAAGATGAAAAGCTCATTGACCTGCCAATGCAAGCAAGGCTTTCCCAGAAAGAACTATATGACATTCAAACAGACCTTCCAAACATAGGTCATTCTAACCCAAATACCATGTACTCCAATGGATTTGAAATTACAAAGCACCCACATATTATAGATAACAATGAATACTACAAGTTAAGACGAATGTTAAATAAAGAACAACAAGCAATTGTTAAGGATGTTCTCATAAAAAAGGTGAAAAATCCACAAAAGCCATTGCACTTGTTTTTGACTGGGGGAGCTGGAATAGGAAAGACTTTTACAGCAAAAGCCATCTACCAAGCTCTCATTTGCATGTATAGCAATTTTGTTGACAATAATCCAGACAAACCCAAGGGCTTATTAACTGCATACACAGGTAAAGCAGCATATAACATAGGGGGATTCACATTACATTCAACATTTCACATACCTTTTAATACATCAGAATTCCTGCCGCTGAACACTGAAGTGCTTGACACTATGTCAAAGCACTATGATCAATTGTGCATACTTCTTATAGATGAGATATCATTAGTTGGCTCAACATTCCTACGGTATATTGATAGAAGACTACGAGACATAATGCAAATGCCTACAACATACTTTGGAAACCTTGATAAAATATTTTGTGGTGACCTTTACTAGGCACAATCTGTCCTTGACACTGTGGTTTTTGAAAATAGGCCTATTCCAATTGAATTAATGCCTTATAGTTTCTGGAAAGACCATATAAAATGCTATTCATTGGTGACTACCATGAGACAAAAAGATGAAATATTTATTTCAATCCTTAATAGACTACGAGTAGGCATTCAGACAACTCATGACATAGACTATATCAACAAAATTTGCTTTCGTCCTGTACCATTAGATCCATTGCTTCCACACCTTTTCTATAGGAGAATAGACGTTCAAGCACATAACAACAAAATGTTATCAATCATTCCAACCCAAATGATTGTGCTAGATGCAATAGATGAAGTTCACGAGGACCTTAATGCAATATGAGTGTACAGTCACACAACGACACTCCCATCACAAATATGCTTGAAACCAAACATTCTTGTTGAGCTTTATGCAGGCAATTACAATGTTCAAGATGGCCTCGTCAACGGTTCAAATGGAATTTTTAAAGCATATACAACACAAAACAATATTGATATTGTCTGGATTAAATTTAATGACCCATCAATTGGACATCAGCAGCGCACAAAACTAGCACACTGCTATTCTACTATCATTGACAAAGACTGGGTGCCTATACAACGCATTGCTAGGCCAATCCAGAAAATAGCAATAAACAAGAAAATTACAACTAGAAAACAATTCCTAGTACAAGTAGCATGTGCATGAACCATACATCGATCCCAAGGATTAACAATGGAGGCCTTGGCTTTTGATCCCACAGGCATTAGACAACATGGACTAACCTATACAGCTCTGTCACGAACAAAATCAGTAGAATCATTATTTTTGTTACAACCTTTAACTACAAAAAACTTCAAAGTTAAAGACAAAATACAACTAGAAATGCCTCTTCTTTAGACATCTGCACAATGGCAACTTGATAATCTAAACACATGTTCAAAAAACAAATCACATTTGCTCCTATGTACATTGAACACTCGTAGCTTAAAAGCACATGCAAAAGACATTGTCAATGACTATGGCATAATGCAATCTGATATCTTATGTCTCCAAGAAACACATATTCATCCCTTCGAGCTGAATACCTTGCTACAGTGTTTTGATGGCTTCTCTGTACATAACATACATGGCATAGCAAATTTAACCAAGAAACATTTACTCTTGTGAAAAACAACACAACATGAAACCTCAAATATTGAAGCCATCACATCAACAGTAATGCTATCTAACAATGAGCTCAATGTTTGTAATATTTATGCAAGACCTGCAACTACCATAGATGAAGTAATCGCAATCTTGCAAATAATTATTGGATCCACAAATTCAGAAAACATGTTGTACATTTTAGGCGATTTTAATGTTGACATGTCTTCAAAAAGCATAAGCAAAAGTGCTCCCACTGAGTTATATGCATCGAGAACAATATAAAATTTATGTTAAACGGCAACCACGGCATGGGCTTGTCTGATCATTGATCATTTATTTAACATTACAAATATATGCTCTATCTATATATCAGAAGCATATTGGACTGATCACAATCCAATTTTCCTAAAATTGCATATTGCACAATAGACAAATTCAACTCTATAGAACTTATAGCCTTATATCATTTTTACGCATTGCAATGTCTTTTCCAATGCTATATCCATTATTTGCAGGAGATCTATGGATGAAACTAAAAGGCAGTCAAAGCAAATGCAAACCACGCAAGAAGAATCAGCACAATGGTAAAGTGCTCATAGTATTATTCCTTCATATTCATTCGCCCAAATCACAAATATTTGAATAATTTGTTCCAATTCTTTCTGGGTTCACCAAAAGATGTATCAAAAACCAGAAACCAAAAGCAGTTACCGTGCACAAGAAGAGTCAACACAACGGTAAAGTACTTGGTTCTTCATTGTATCACCATTTGCCCAACTTGCTAATATTAAATTAGCATTCAATTGACATTATCCTTGTTCCTTGTAGGACAAGAGTCAAGAAACCTAAGATTGTTTCAATCGAACAGCTAAATGCAAAAAGAGATGGAGACACCTTCCAAGGTGATGTGCTTGTTGTCTACAAAGCAACATTGGATAAGGCCAACAAAACACGGGAAATGCTACGTGCTGATCTAATAGATCACAAAGCAGAAATGAAAATCACATTAAATGTTAGTGGAAACCTTGTGTATCAACATGAGCCTAAAATAGTCCCAGGATCAGCTATTTCAATCTCAGATTTCCAAGTTGCACCTAGGACAGATTATGACAGAGGTGACTGTGATTGCATTTTGATCTTAACAGACATAAGCACCACTGAAAACACCCCCCGCCTCTGTCAAGAGTACAAATTCATTCCAAGCACGACTATCAGCCAATTGCTAACAACTGTAAATGAGTACCCAGCTGGCACAATAGCTGCGCTAGTAGTTGGTGCCAGGAAAATGGGTACCCAATTTGTAGTTGACATCAAAGATGGCCACACTGACATAGACAGAGCACAGGTATTTCAGTCTACAAAACTTTTACCTCTTCTTTTAGTTTCAACCTTTTAATGTTCTACAGTGGTCTCTATAACAATTTCCGTAACAAAATCTAATTCTCTCATTCAATTGCAGGTGCTATTACGGTCAACATATGAGCAACAATACTTTGCACTTGAAGACTAGTTGCATACAAATAAAACACCTGCAATGCTTTTCAAGAATGTTGTAAGAAAAACAGATCAAAAGAACACATTTCACACATGTCGATCAACATTCATCTGTACCTTGAATGACAAAGAAGCTTGGGAAAAAAATCAGCGACCTACTACATTCAACTTTCTAGAGTAACAACATTTCTTTTTTTTTAAAACTAGAGTGAATCAAACTTGTATTTTTTCTCCTCTAGCGATTTTGAGACCACTGATATTCTATAAGGTTTCTGGTGTTGTTACTCTAAAAGCAACAAATACATTTTCCAATCCATTTCATGCATGCTGTCCAAAATGCAAATACAAATTTGCTGCTTATGGCACACTCCAAGAAAAAACTGCTCACTGCAAACAATGCAACCAACAAGTCAATTATACATTCTGTTTACAACTTAAAACTACCATAAAAACTTATGACAATCAAACAATTCAGTCTTCAATTGACCAGGTCACCATGCACTGTCTATTTCCCACACTACAAAGGCTCAGCTATGAAGACTATATCAAGGACAAGTCAGCAGTGATATTCATCCTACGAGACTTCAATGTTGAAGGAAATTTTAGCCTTGACCAAAACAATGCCATTGTTGAAGCCATTTGCATTGAAAAATAGACAGGAAACATCACCAGAAGGTAATAAAGTCATTCATATGTAAACTTTTTCTCTTCTGAACCAGCACCTCAAATCACTATCCATACAAACTATGTTTCTAATACATAGCATTTTGTTGGCTTTACAGGAAACTAGCAATATAGGAGCACAAATTTACATTGTTCAGACTTTTACTTTTTTTGCCTTTCCATGCTCCATGACATTTCACTGGTTTTCACATGTTAAAGACATCTTTGGTTTTAAAAAACTCTATTGCTATTATACATTTAGACACTTCTATAGGTTACTATGTTAAAGTCTTCACGAATATGGACATCTGAAACTCTAATTTTGTTTTTGTACCTATGAAGACAATGGTTCTCTATGTATGTTTGACATATATGTTCAATAATTATTACCCCTCCATGCATAATTCCATTCAAACTATATAGTTTAAATGTTCCCTTTTGCATTCTGTTCTTCTTAGCTTTTCCAATATTTGCTTTCTAATTCTTACGTTTTCAAGACTTTATGGTGACCAACTGGAAGTTGTTATGGTTGCACACTCTAGACCCATTAACAAGTTACTTGAGACAATAAATGGTTATTTTCCTCTGGCTTTTTTCATTTTATGCTGTTAATGCAACCAAGTCTCGCCCCTACTTTTATGCATTGTACTTTACAGTCACTTTTCCATCATGCATTCTAATCTATAGAGTACACTCCTGTATACACAAATCCATATGTTGCTTTCACCGCATATATTCATATTTACATGTATATATGCCTCTATGTCCATATGCACATATGCACATATTCATGTATACATGTATTCATCTAAGCTTCTACGTATCCCTATATGCAACTGCGTATACATGCATCCATGTATTTATGGATGCACCACTCTAGCCTTGTACCAATTTATTATGTTATATGGATATCGCATACAGTAACACTAATTAGCTCTTCCACTGTACATAGCAGTTGTTTTCATAAATGTCGGATCGAGCTTATATGTATCGGGATACATATATACTCACACTAAAAACTACTGAATTATGATCTCTATTGTCCCATTTTCATAGACATGTTACTATTGCAATCAAATGTGTAAAGCATTCGTGTCCAAAGAAATTAGATACAGGAATGGCAATATGTTACACAACCTTGTCTTATGCCTTTATAGCAGTTTTTCCATTGCATTTCAAGAAAACCAGAAACTAGAATTTTATTCATATTATTTCATCTATGGCATTTATAGCTTTTCCAATAATTATTACAAGCATAGAGTTCAGTGTTGAATAGTTCTATTGTTCATGTTATGGCTTCAACTTTGTTCATGCCAAATTGCATTATCTGACAAAGTTAACATGCAAAAACTAAAGTCTTCAAAAACTAAAGTGTCCATTGTGAACACTTATTGCATTCCATGGGACCACATTTCTTTGAGGAGTTTTTTTGAACAATTCGCTTCCCTTGTATATGTTTCCATATTTTGCATATGTGCCTATGAGCACATTAACTATAATAGTTCACAAAATTCCTTTATCCTGTATGCTTTCATCATAGCGAAAAAGCTCAAAGCAATTGCAGAATCTAGGTTTTGAGAACACAGGCTTACAGAACACAAAAAAAAACACACACAAAGTAATAAAGATGCATAGCAAGTGGCTTAACTCTATATTAAATGACCAAAGTACCCTGTCCATGCATGGTCACCAAGCCACTCCAGCGCATTCACCTCCAGCCAGATGTCATTTAGTGCATTTAATTTGCATTCATGCATTGCGCTCACATTTTCCTGATATTTTAATGCATTTAATCTGTATTCATGGATTACGTACCTCTAGCCACCAACTTTCAAACTATGCCTTTGCTTAAATTTATTTAATCAATTTATGCGTTCGCATTTTCCTGAGTTTTTAAAATGAAAATGATTTATAAAGCTACTCAGTCGAATAGAAAAATAGATATATGCTAATTTTCCAATATATAAAATAGCTCTCCAAATGCAAACTGTACAAAAAAATAAGTAATATGTTCAATGGCGAAATGTGATTGGCCAATGCTGCCGGTTAAAAGCATTCCGGGCAAATGCATAGGAAAATTAAAAATAGGTTCACAGGAAAGAGCTTTTGATTCTGAACCCATATGCATACTTTGATTCAAACTAGTGGCTGAAGGTACATAATCCACTGATGCAAGCTCAATGCATTGAATGGCATCTGACTAAAGGGAACACTATTTGCATTGCTAGTTACTCTTTAAATATATAACGAGGTTCAAGGAAAAAACTCTCATTATCACACATGTTGACATAATTTTCGTTCCAAACCTCTCTTTATGAGACCGCTTTGCAGTAATAAAAAATATACAAACTTTACAAGCCTCACATGCAACCATGCATCTTGCCCAGAGATACACATATACATGCATCCATGTGTACTGCAATACATGCATATATGTACACATGCAGCCATGGATATATGTATCTATGCAACTTCATATGCAATCCATGGATATTTCCATACATGTATATTTAAGAATTTATGTATCTAGCTATGCATCTATCTATCTATCCATGCAACTATGTTTCTATGTATTCTTCTACCTATAGATGCATCCACGCATATATGTATCTGTGTTTCTATGTGCAAATGTATACAGGCATCTATCCATGTATGTGTCAATGTATCTATGAATACATCTATCCATAGATACATGTATCTACGCATCTATGGATACCATGATAGATGTCCACATCCATGTATCTATGGATACATGTATCAAGTAGCTCGGTTCCAGGTCTTGACTCTACAGCAACAAAATCTCCTATGACTACACAAATCTACAGAATAACAAAAAAAAAATGCTCAAAGTAATCACAATGCATCTCTAGTCACTTAAATCTATATTACATGATAAATCCACATTCTGTTTAATGCATTGACTTTGAAACACAATCAAGAGAACAGCTAAATACCACTTTCCAAATTAAAAAAAACAACTTTAGAAACATCAACTTCCAGAATTAAATACCAGTATGCACAAAGTGATCATATTACTCTAACTAGATGACTATGAACTACATGTTACCTATGCAATCTAAAATCTAAAGATACATACCATCCTTATGCACCTATGCACAAATACATACTATCTAACATATATACAAAATTACATGTACACATATACATGCAAACCTGTAAACATGGATGCATACAAAGACTATGTTTCATGGGATTATTAAAGAGTTCACTTGCTTTCTATATGGTTCCATACTTTGCATGTGTGCCTATGAGGACAATAATTACATTATCCAGAAGCAGAAACGAGTTACTTGAGGCAATAAATAGTTTCTTTCCTCAGTTTTCTCTAACTTTAGAGGTATAAAGCACACAGTGAAATTGGCAATGTCAGCAAAAAAAAATTGTGGTTCACTTACTCATTGGTTCCAAAGCTCTCTTTATAGCACAGTTGTGCATTGCCTCCAAGACTCAGATGAATCCTTGGTATTTCAAGGAAAGATTCAATTGGATAACACTAAAAATGATCTAAACTATGATTTTATAATCAAAGTATCCAAATGCATTGTAGCAATGCGAAACCCAACTTCCATTTAACATGTACAATGAAAGTAAACAGAACGAAAAATACATTTGCTTCAAAGTTTTTAAAGCAATTTCAACAGATTGTCTAGCCATTGTCCAAAATATGGTTTTCTATTAGCATAGTCCTTGAACCTTCTTTAGGTCTGACTGCTACTTTGTTAATTCATTTTGATTGAAAGGTCAAAATGTGAAATGTTCCCAAGGATAATTATACTTATTTATCTCTTTTAATTGTTATATATTCAAAGACTAATTAGCAATCCAAACAACCTCCCCTTTAGTCAGATGCAATTCAATGCATTAATTTTGTATCAATGAATTATGTACTTTCAGCCACTAGTTTTAATCAAAGTATGCATATGGATTCAGAATCAAACTCCCAAAATAAATGCATATATAAATGTGTCTTTTTCTTCATTTCATAATGTATCTATGTATCCATAGATGCAATCATGCATATATCGATTTTATGCATATATCTTTTCATCTCTTTATGCATCTGTCTATATATGTATGGTTGTATCTATGGGTACATGTATACCTCGATTTATGTATATATGCACTTATGAATTGCATACACACATCCATGTATTTATGCATCTATCGATAACTTGCATGGAAACATGTATATATGCATCTATGGAATTAATGCCATGTATATGACAGCTCCATTGGTTCCAAAGCTCTCTTTATAGGACAGTGTGCATTGCCTCAAGACTTCAGATGAATACTTAGGTATTTCAAGGAAATAATATTGAATGGATAACTTGCTTAAAATAGTCTAAACTATGATTTTACAAATCCAAAGTATACAATCGCATTGCACCGGTATAAAAATCATAAACTTCCATTTAAGATGTACAATGAAAGTAAATAGAAGGAAAAATGCATTTGCTTCAAAGTTTGTAAAGCAATTTCAATAGATTGTCTAGCCATTGTCCAAAATATGGTTTTCTATCAACATAGTCCTTGAACTTTCTTTAGGTCTGACTGCTACTTTGTTGATTGACTTTGATTGAAAGGTCTAAATGTTAAATGTCGCCAAGGATACTTATACTTACTTATCTCTTTTAATTGTTATATATTCAAAGACTGATTAGCAATCCAAACAGTCTCTCCTTTAGTCAGATGACATTCAATGCATTAATTTTGTCTGAATGAATTATGTACCTTCAGCCACTAGTTTTATTCAAAGTATGCATATGGATTTAGAATCAAACTCCCAAAATAAATGCATATATAAATGTGTCTTTTTCTCCATTTCATTATGTATCTATGTATCCATAGATGCAGCCATGCATATATCGATTTATGCACATCTTGCCATCTCTGCATGCATCTGTCTATATATGTATGACTATATCTATGGGTGCATGTATACATTGATTTATGCATACATGCACTTATGAATTGCATACACACATCCATCTACATATGTATCTATCGATATTTTGGATGGATACATGTATATATGCATGTATGGACTCATGCACCCATGTATTTGTCTTTGTCTTCGGCCAAATGGCCCCTAATGGCCAAAGTATCCTAGTCACCCATGGCCGCCAAGCAATTCCAGCGCCCTCCCCACCAGCCACATGCCATTTAATGCACTTGCTTCAATTATTTTGACTTCTCCATGTGTTCGCATTTAATTTGCACTCATGGATTACGTATCTCTACTCCCCAGTTTTATAAACTATGCATTTGATTAAATTTATTTAATCAATCTATGTGATCGCATTTCACTAATTTTCAATAACAAGAATAATTTATAAAGCTATTCTGATAAATAGAAAAATCTAAATGCTAATTTTCCAATATTGACTTACCAGAATAGTGCTAGTTTTCCAATATAACAAAATTAAAAGTTATATGTTGACATACATTTATGCATATTGTCCATACATGCATATATGCATATATGCCTTCATCCATATTTACATGTGTATATGAATACATCCTTCCATGTACCATATGCATTTGTACCTATATGCAAATATGCATACATCCATGTATACATATGTTCATATCTCCATCTCTCCACGTAGTTCTGTTTTCTGTGTATACATGTGCCTGTTGACGCATCCATGCATATATCTGTGAACAACTCTATGTGTTTCTCTCTCCATGTATTTAATGTTCTCCACTGCATCAGCATTTGCATGTTCTCAGTTTTATGACCTTCCATATTTATTTTTTCCATAGTATATGCATAACAACTTCCACTTTGTCTTCTGTTTTGACTCTTCTATCCATAAATATCATTATATTTTTATATCTATTTTTCTATTCTTGCATTTCGAGGAAGCTCAAGGATCTCAGTACCTTATTCAGTATGAAGGAGAGTGAGAAATGCAACATGGGTCTTTTTTCTGTGTTTATATTGATGGACTAAGCCCTATGATGATTTTTAAAAGCATAACCAATACCAAACTAGACATTATTCCACCCCTTGTTGCAAGAAATAATCACTTCATACCCTATTGATTCCATTCATTTCCATTTCCACCCTTGCACATCCTTTCTTCTCAAATCAAATACATTTCAAAATCCATTTATTTGCTTGTGTTGCATCATACCAATGTGTTGTGTTCCTTTTTTCATTAAATCCAGCTCTCTCATTGAAATTTTCATTTCTTGCATTTAATTGTAAGCATATAACTTACAAATGATAAATTCATACCATTTACATTCCCATTCATTCTCATATCCACCATCCCATATCCTTGCCTCCCATGTCAAATACTTTTCATAACTTATTCATACACCTTATTTGCATCTCACCATTCTCTCAATTCGCTCTCTTTGTTCCACTCGCATAACTCATTCTTCTTTTTAACACTCACATATATTTATCTATCTACACCTCAAATATGCCTTCATCCATCACAACAAAATTCACACCATACCAAACAAAGAAAAAGATGAAGAAAATATCAAGGTTATGCAAATAAACACTGAGGGCTTCGAAAATAACACTCATAACATAGAGTTGTATTCAAGAGTTATTTTCAAAATGTGTTTTCTATACTTTGTTTATTACAGATCCCTAAAAACACGTATAACAGTTTCTTCAAGCTTATAATGTGTAATCAGATTTAACAAATATTTACATGTTTCCATGCATTCAAATGCATCGTTAGGTATCCTTTATACACTTGTTCAAAAAACAATATTGTATATGTTTCAAATGCAAATTGTTCCTGACATTTCTCGCTTTATGCACACATGCATTTATAGATTGTTCTTTATGTGCCAAATTACATGGACACATCTATACATCCATGCATACATAAATGTTTACATGGCTCCATATATTTATGCATTCCTTTGATATATGCATTGCGGATATATAGTTTGTTTTCCCTGTCTTCCTTTCACCTACTACTGCAAATGCTACTTGAGCCTCAATGTGCTTTGATAGATTTGTATTTCTACTTGATTTTAGTGTTTTCCATTCAAATTTCTCGTTCACATGTCATTTATGCTTTTCACTCTTCTTTGCATTGTGTGCACATGGATACATGTATACATGCATGCATGTATACATAGATGCCTCAAGCATTGTTACAAATGTTTAAGATTATTTGCATTCAATACTTGAAACAAAATAATAATACATTTTTGCTTCCTGGATAAGATCATAAAGGAAATTTGTTACTGCAAATGTAAACATGCACCCATGTAAAGGTACTAGTATTCATTGGTGTTTCTCTTTTGACTCTTGTATCCTTAAATATCATTATATTTTTATATCTATTCTTCTCTTGTCACATTTCGAGGAAGCTCAAGGATCTTGGAACTTTGTTTAGTCCGAATGAGACTGAGAAATGGGACATCAATCTTTCTTTTGTATTTGTGTTGAGACACTTAGCCCTATGATGATTTTAAAAAGCATAACCAATAACAAAATAGACATTATTCCACCCTTTCTTGGAACAAAAGTTCACTTCATACCCTATTGAATCCACTCATTTCCATTTCCACCCGTCCACATCGTTTCTTCTCAAATCAAATACATTTCAAAATCCATTTATATGCTTCTCTTGCATCACACTAATGACTTGCATTCCTTTTTTCTCTCAATCCAGCTCACTCATTCAAATTTTTATATCTTGCATTTAATTTTAAGCGTTAAACTCAAAAATGATAAATTCATATCATTTACACTCAATTCATTCTCACATCCAATTTCAAATATCCTTGCTTCCCATATCTAATACTTTCCATAAGACATTCATATACCTTACTTACATCTCATC
>VDFB02012041.1:0-84787 GCA_007258455.2 Sequoia sempervirens
AAGAAAATAGTGCAAAAGGCCCAAGTCAGTCATAGCAAATTTGTCTTGCAAAGCAGATTTGACACTGCCAATGATGGATGAGGTACTCCCTGTAATGATCAAATCATCAACATAGAGTACAAGTAGCAAGTGAGAATCATCCTCTTGCAAAATGTAGACATTTGGATCTGAATGACACCTCGTAAACTCTGTCGAGAGAAGAAAGGAATCCATCTTGGCATACCAAGCCCTAGGGGCCTGCTTGAGGCCATAGATAGACTTCCTCAATTTGCAAACCAATGAAGAATCTTGTATGAACCCCTGTGGTTGATCCATGTAAATCTCCTCATGAAGATCCCCGTGAAGAAATGCACTCTTCACATCCATCTGATGTACAGCCCAACCATGAGCTGCAAAAATAGCGAGTGTCAAGCGAATGGAGTCCATCTTAGCAATGGGTGCAAAGGTCTCAGTATAGTCAACACCTGGAACCTATGAGAAACCTTTTGCCACAAGCTGAGCTTTGTATTTATCCACACTTCCATCCGCTGCATACTTAGTCCAATAGATCCACTTACATCGAACCATCTTTCTTCCCTTAGGAAGAGAAACTAAATCTCATGTGTTGTTCCTCATCAAGGAACTATACTCTTCCTCCATTGCTGAATCCCATTCAAGAATTCCTGAAGCTTCCTTAAAGGATTGTGGATCTGAAGCACTAGCAATATAAGCCTGTGGAAAATTCTAATGTTGTGACTGAGTCCTTCGAGTATCTGAAGGATCCCTAACAAGAGAACCTGCTGACTCAAGAGTCTATCAAGCCCAACAAGGTCTAGTAGGAGATGAAGGATGAGGTGCCTCAACTACAAGTGGACCCTGCGAAGGTGTGATCTTGCGAGTCAAAGTTGGGGAAGAATCATCATCGAAGTCACTATCATCACTTTCCACTATGGAGGAAGGAAGAGGAGGATTAGAGGTCAAGCTAGGAGAGCTTTCCTCAAAGTGAACACTCCTCTCAATGAATAACTCATGTGTCTTTGGATCCAAAAGTCTATATGCCTTAACACCTTTAGGATATCCAACAAAGATGCAAGGCCTACTCTGAGGTTCCAATGCCTTGCACTTCTTTGGAGGTATTCATGCCCAAGCTAGACAACCAAAAACTCTAAAGTGTCTCACAACTGGTTTTCTACCACACCAAGCCTCAAAAGGAGTCATACCCTTCAAAGCTTTATGGGGAACCCAATTTTGGATGTGAGTGGCACAATTAATAGCTTCTACCCAAAATTGAGGACCAAGAGATTGAGCATGAATCATGCAGCTAGCCATCTCCTTAAGGGTTCTATTCTTCCTTTCAGCTACACCATTCTACTATGGAGTGTATGTAACTGAATGTTGAAGATCAATCCCATCAAGAGTAGAAAAATTCCTCAAGTCTATTGTTCACATATTCCCTTCCATTGTCTGTTTAAAGAATCTTGACTTGCTTCCCTGATTGCTTCTCAACATGAGCCTTGAAGGCAAGAAATCTGTCAAACACTTCACTCTTGTGAACAAGAAAGTAGACTTATGTGAAATGAGAGTAGTCATCAATGAAGGTGAGGACATAGTGAGCCTTGTTGAATGATGGCACTGGAAATGGACCTACTACATCACTGTAAACCAACTGAAGAACTTCTAAAGCTCTCCAAGACTTCCCTTTCTCAAACTTCTCTTCTGGATGCTTACCCATGGAACAACCTAAACATACACCTTCAGAAAAGCTGATTTGAGGTAGTCCTGTAACCATAGCCTTGGAGCTAAGCTGTTGAAGATAGCAGTAATTGATATGTCCAAACTACTCATGCCATAGCTTACTTTCTAAATTTGAATGAGTGAGAAAAGTTGTAGAAGGAGACTTAGGTACAAAGTGGGAGAATGAGTAAAGCCGTGTGTTGTGATCGGCTTGTCCCACTGCAACCAAGGCATCATCCTTAAGTTCTTTGACCACAACTGAATATGGTAGAAACTCAACTTTCTTGCCATCTCCAAAGTGAGTGATTTGGTAGATTGAGAGAAGATTGGCACTCAAGTTAGGAACATAGAGAACATTCTCAAATGTTCCATTATCCATGGAAACCGAACCTTCTCCTTCAACTTCCACTTGAGTATCATCTCCTATGAAGATGTGAGGTACCTTATATTGCTCCAAAGAAGAAAATTGTTCCCTTGAAGAACCTATATGATGAGTGGCACCCGAGTCAAGTATCCATTGCTATGAAGAACCTGGAGTAGCCACAAATGCTTGCTCTTTTCCTTTTGATTGTGAGGAAGTGGAAGGAGATGAATCCTTCTTCTTGTAGGCAGATGGAAAATTGATGTTATTCTCCTTGATGATGTTTGTCAACTCATCAATTTGCTTAGTGTGGCAATGATGCTCATCATGACCAACCCTCTTGCAATATGAACAAGTTGGTCTCTCCTTCTTGCTTGAATTTCCCTTCTTGGGAGAAGATGTAGAATTCCCTTGTGATGAAGAATTCCCTTGTTTTGGAGAGGTTGATTGTGCTTTATCTTGTTGTTTCTTTGGATTAGATTGCTTTTGCTTCTTATTGGAACCCTTTCCTTGAGTCCCTTGATTCCCTTGATTAGCCACCAAAGCTTTACACTTTGAAGACTTGAGAATCCCCATGCTTACCAACTTTGCTTGTTCTAACATCAACATTTCTGTAAAAGCATCAAATGTAGGCATAGTGAAAGAACTACTTACTGTCAAGCGATGGGTTTGGAAGCTAGAAACAAATGCTACATATTCTAATGGAAGTTTTCCCAACAAATTATAGACCAATTGTGCATCCTTCTTATCAATGCCACAATCCTTAAGATGTGCTCTTAGCTCATTTGCCTTAGTGACATAGTCTTGGATTGTATCAAAATTCTTGGGATCTAACATTGTGAGATCATTGTCAAGCTGATAACCTCTAATCTCATCAACTTGGCCATACAATTGACCAAACCTTTCCCAAGCTTCTTTAATTGTTTTACACTTATCAATTTGAAAGATTAGATCTTTTGATACATATTTGCTTAATGTTCCAAGAGCCATAGTATTTTTAGTGAGCCAATCCAAATGAGCAACAAGATTAGCTTGAGGATCAGATGGTGCAACAATAGTTCCATCAATATAATGAGTTAATCCTTTTTCCATTAACTTACTCCATGCATCAATTTTCCAAGAAGCATAATTATGTGGAGTTAACAAAGGAAAATTAGGAGAACCCATAGCAAAAAAATGAAAGAGAACAAGATAGAGAGAGGAACAATCACACAAGAAACCTCCTCAAATTCACTCAATCAAAGAACCCCCCCCCAAAGAGATGATTTGGCACTTTTTACTTAGTGCGTGTACAATAGCCACTTGCAAGCCAAGCAAAGTGGGCTTCTGATTTTCAATGTTTTACAACAACCTTAAATAGGCTACAATAGACTCAAATAACTGATACAAAAGATAAAACTGAGATCTTATCTTTACAAATGCCAAAATAGGCCAAAAATGACCAAATGTTGAAAGTACAATTTTTGATCACAATTACTACAAATTGATAGCACCACTATGAAGTTAAAAAAAATCATACACTTTTAAAAAAAATAGTACTTGAAAAGGAGTACATAGGAGCCTGAATGGAGCCCTAGAAGTTGAAAAAACGGTGACAATTGAGCAACACCTATGACAAATCCAATTTTTTGGAAAATCCATGCACCAAAATTAGAAAATAACTTCACCACTGCAATGCACATAAAAAACTAGCCCAAATAAAAAAAAATTGCACCAAAAAAGGCCTCAAAATGACCAAGATATGAGCCTCTGAAGTTGAACTGCAAAAGCCAAAAGCTCAATGGAGAGGGGTGTACAAATTTTCAAAGGGTGCTGACACAGTGCTGACATCATCAATTCATTAAGTTAAATTTGATGTCCGTTTGACCATCACCGTTGTTGTCACCCATAGTCGTGCAATCATACCAGAATATTCTTTTCGCGATAGAATATGCTTCAACCCAGAATTGTTGCTGAAATATTCTCGAGGGAATATTTTGTAGCTAATTTGTGGATTTTTTCCAATTGCTAGTTTTTATTTGAAATTGTCAGATTTTTGAAGGTTCCAACCGCCTACCAGTGAAGAGAGTGGGGGGCCCGCAGGGGCCACCATCAAGAGGCCACGTGGCCTCTGTAGATGGGTGTGGTACCTACGTAGGCAGGTACTATCTATAGTACCCACTTGTGTAGGGTACTTAATATTTGATTTTTTATATAAAAAACTTTCAATTATAAAAACTGTGAATAAATGAAAAAATTTTGATTTTTTGATTTTGAAATATTTTTCGAGGAAATTTTTTTTTTTGAAAAGTAATTTTGTACTGGACAATAATGGTGACCTAGGGGCCATACGGCTCCTAGGCAAACAAATTTTGCCTCAATGGACAACTTGCTCTTATTTGGACAAATTGACAGTCGATCTTAGGGCTTTTGGCCCTTCTAAGAATGATGGCGAGGTCCTTTTTAGCTGAAAACACTCCAAAGTGGTAGCTACCTCCCAAATCTGGCAACCGTGTTCAATCTTCAACCCTTTGTAGATTTGGCCTCCGATGTCCAACTGAGATGAAACAAAAGGAAAATCTGACTATCTCAGACACTCTGGATGCAATGGCGAGCTTAGATCTGATGCAACAAACTCCCAAAATGCACTTGCAACACAAGCCCAAAAATGGAACCCTTCAAGAATCTCTCCAAGAGACTGACTAAAGGCACTCTAATAGCTCTGATACCATGTAAGAATTGGCTATGAAGGTAGCCACCCAAGATCTAGAGGCCTAATAGAAAGCACAAGCAAAAGAGAGATAGCAACAAGATGACAAGAATAAATTGTATTCTGTCAATAGAATAGAATGTAATGAGCTAATAGTACATAGGAGACCCCTTGGTTATATAGCCAAGGTGAGAACATAGAAGGGCATAACAGTATGACAAGTGTCGTAATCTTATGACATGTGACAACTATGAAAATTTATCACTCCACCTAAAGTGGGAAAGAGATAATGTGATAATCACCACAAAAGGTGGATCACCCACAAAAGGTGGAGAGATAATCACATGATGTGTCCACAAAAAGTGGAAGTGATGTGGTAATGACATGTCAAGTCCACCAAAAGTGGAAAATCTCCAACAACCTCCTATGTGATCCCTAAGTAAACTTAACTAAGGTGTAATCATGACCTAGGACAAGGTACAAGACATATAATTACACCAACACTTTTCTTTTGCTTTAAATGGCCCCTTTATGCACTTATAGGCCTTAATTAAGTGTTTTGTTGAAGAAGAACCCGATAGAAAACATTTAATACATCTTAATCTCCAATATCCACTCAAAATTTCCTAGGTGGACTAATTCGCCACCTTGGGTGATGTAGTGCCATTTGGCTCAAAAATCAAAATTAATTCAAATTTCTTTCGGGTTTTTATTCTTTAAGACCTAAGGTGAGCCTATGATGAGTTATTTTTGGGAATTTAAGCATAATTGTGTATAAATAATGGTTTTCCCCTCATTTTTCAATCTCCTAGCTCACCATAATTCATAACTCATCATCATTCATCCATCATTCTTCATGTTCTCAAGTCAAGCAAGCTAGGTTTCTATCATTGCAAGTCATCAAGATACTTCCTATGACATTCAAGGGTAGATTTTTCATGTTTTGCTATAGAATTCAAGATCAAACATCATGGAAAGGTATTAACTCCATTGTTGCATGCTTCACTACATTCTTTTTTCATTTTGTTTAATTACCTAAAAAGGGGTTTGACCATGGCAAACCCCCATGCCCTAACATTCAACATTTCTCCTTCTCTTTCATTGTGTGTTTGTAGATTTAGGTGCTTTGAGGGTTTGAAGATCATTGAAGATTAGGTTGAAGACTTGTTGAAGACCTCTCCTTGTTGACCAAGCCAAAATATCAACAAAAATTCAGTCTTAGGACCAAAAATTAGAGTTTCAGAAGCGAACACCTATGGGAAACCAGAGTGTAGACTAGGGGCTTCCATTTCCACTTCTGAATTTTTAGAAATTTAGAAGTGGACTACGTCGCCAATAGTGGTGACTTAGTTCTTGATCTAAGGGGATACTCAATGTCAAAAATTGAAGTACCCTATATGCTCCAGTAATCATTTCCAGATCGAAGTGCCCAAAATTCTGAGTCCAACACAACTTGAATGGGCTCAAAAGGAGTTTGTATGACCAAGATATGGCCAATCAAAGGTATAGGTCAAACAGGCACCTAAGCCCATCCAAAAAGGAAAAAATATTGTTGTCTTGGAATCAATCAAAATTGGTGTCAAGTTGAAGAGCTCATTGATACCTTTCCAACAACTTTCATTTCATTGAATTTTGAGCTCATACATGCAAGTTACGCTAAGTCAAAGCTCACAGACACCAAGATTGACCAATTCGTACAAATGATGAGATCAACATGGCATTAGCATGATGACATGGTAGTCCGTATGATATGGCTGATGAGGTGGACCATTCACAACCTAACATGTGGCATCTGACTGGACAGGTGAGTCAATAAGTATGATAGCCAGTTGGACCTATCACAGGTCGACACATGGACCTCCCTTTGGGAAATGTGTGGCATCTCTCCTAGTGGACACATGGCACCTTTTCCATCTCTTCTTTTGAATCGTTGGTCAATTGAACAAGTTAATAAAAATAGTGGGTGGTGGTTGAACCCCCCACCTCTCTTCTCCAAGGATCACAAGCTATCGTTAGGGTGCGCGATATGCGCTTAACCATATAAAACCAACGGTTCCTTTTGAATTCAATTTAAAATGGGCAGTGGGGGTCAACCACCTAACCTCCCCACCACATAAAACTCTACCTACCATTACACCAATGAATGGTGTTTAAAACTATATGGAGATCAGTCCCTTTTAACCACTATATGCAAACTGGTTAACCCCAAATTTAAGCTCACACCTCATTGATTGTAGGGCATTTTGGGGTAAGCAAGACAATCAGTCAACTACAGAAATATTGTTATTGGCCTCATATGGAAGAAATTGTAACTAAGTATATTAGAGGTTGTGTCATGTGTGCAACAAGTAAGCCTAGAAATAGGAAATTTGGGTTGTACACACCTCTAATTGTACCATCCCATCCATGGGAAAGTGTTTCAATGGATTTTGTCAAGAGGTTACCTATGTCTAGGAAGGGACATGACTATCTATATGTAGTAGTTGATTGGTTTAGTGATATATGTATTCTAATGCCTTGTAAGAAACATGTCACTACTTAGCTAATAGCTCATATGTACTCTCAATTTGTATGGGTTCACTTTGGGTTACCTACTTCTATTGTATAAGATCGAGATTCTCGATTCCTAGGGGAATTTTGGTCAGATTTATGGGGACTCATGGACACCAAATTGAAGAGTACAACCTTCCATCCACAGATGAACAGACTAAAAAAAGGTAGTAAACAATACAATTGTGCATTTGCTTAGAGGTTACTGTAACAAACATCCCAAGTTGTGGGATGAGAATATTTATTATGTGTAGCATGCTTACAACCATGTAGAACACTCTTCTACAAAGAGGTCTCCTTTTGAGACTTGCTTTAGTTATGTGCCTAAAACACCAATGAATTTTTATTTTGGAAAAGATGATGTTGAAGATGGATGCCATGATGCAGAAATGACTTTGAAGTTCATCTAGAAAGTCCAAGCAATCCATCAAGTAGTGGAAGCATAGTTGAAGTAGAGCCAAGCAAAATACAAGGCTCGCCATGATAAGCATCATAGTGATCATCATTTCTAGGTTAGAGACAGAGTTTGGTTACATAATGCAAGGAAAGGGAAGGAAGCTCAAGATGATTCGGTATGGTCCATATAAGATCTTGGAAAGTATTGGAACCAATGCCTTCTTCCTTAATATTCCTCCATACATGCACATTTATTCAGTAGTCAATGTTGAGAATATGAATTTGTATGAGCCTCCAATGATACTGGATGAAGACACAAACATTCAGGTTCCATCAATTGATGATCCTTCACAAGAGTAAATTTTAGAGTTTCCAAAGGAGTCATCTTAGGCAGGAAAGTCAAGACTTCACGAAGAGGAGCTATTGAATACCTTAGAATGGGACTGAAGGGGATGAATCCAAGCAAGGAAAAATGCATGGAGATTGCTAAAGTGAGGAAACTCTACCCTCACTTGATTTTTGAGTAATCAAGCTTTCAGATGTCCAAAAGCTCCCCAATGGGGAGGATTGATCTAGGGGGGATACTTGACATCAAAAATTGAAGCAACCCATGTGCTCCAATAATCATCGCCAGATTGAAGTGCCCAAAATTCTAAGTCAAATGCAACTTGAATGGGATCAAAAGGAGTTTGTATGCCCAAGATACAACTAGTCAAAGGTACAGGTGAAATAGTCACCTGAGGCCATCCAAAAAGGTGAGAAATCATTGTCTCATAATCAATCAGAATTGGTGTCAAGTCGAAGAGCTCATCGAGACCTTTCCAACTGTGTTCGTTTCATCAAATTTTGAGATCATATGTGCAAGTTATTCCAAGTTAAAGCTCTTAGGCACCAAGGTTTACCAAGTTGTACAAATGATAACATCAACATGTTGACATGGCAATCCATATGATACGATAGATGAGGTGGACCATTCATAGACTGACACATGGCATCTTACTAGATAGGTGAGTCAGTAGGTACGATAGCTAGTTGGACCTATGATAGGTCGACACATGAACCTCCCTTCGGTAGATGCATGGCATCTCTCCCAGTGGACACGTGGAACCCTATCCATCTCTCCTTCTGGCTCATTGGTTACTTGAATGAGTTTGATAAAAATAGTTGATGGGGGTCAAACCCCCCACCTCTCTTCACCAATGATCGTGAGCTACCATTGGGGTGCACGATATGCGCTTAACTATATAAGACCAGTGGTTCCTTTTGTTAATTAAAAAGTTTGAATTCAGTTTAAAACAGGTGGTGGGGGTTGACCACCCAACCTCCCTACCACATAAAGCTCTACCTACCGTTACACCAATGAATGGTGTTTAAAACTATATGGAGATCAGTCCCTTTTGGCCACTATTTGCAAGCTAATTAACCCCAAATTTAAATATTTAAAACCAATGACCCTAAATAAAAGCTTAAACCCCTTAAAATAAAGTAAGCCTGAAGACAAGTCAACTAAGGGGTTTAACTAATATTCTCAAGAAGGGATATTTCAAAACTATTAAGAGGATATTAGTTATTTTCTTAAAAGAAAGGGGAGGATTTTCATAGATTTATCTATGCAATAGGGGGGATTGGTTGAAATTTTTACTTGTAAAGGGGAGAGATGTGATTTTGTAATCTTATGGTTTTAGACCATATTTAGTAAATTTTTTGCATAAAAAGGGGTGAAATTAGGAGAGTGATGCATTCATAAATCAAGTAGGTGATGACATTGGGAGAAATACAATGAAGACTTGAAGCCATTCTTGTATGTCAGAGGAACATTATGTGGCCGAAGTGTTGGAAGGGAATGGTTATGTTTTGTAAATGTAATCTTATTCTTGGAGCATAATAGGATGAGTCACTCTATTGGAGAGGGACTCAGAGACATAGTCCACTCAAACAAACTCTATTATTAATTGTGTTTTGTCTTCTATCTATTTCTCTCTTTCATTTTGTTATCACCTTGTTATGTTATGTTGATTAAGTATTTTAATTATGCTAATTAAATTCTAAAGCTTTAATTAATTATTTTAATCACTAAGCATTCAAATAGAAATTTTCATAGATCCTAATTTAGATTAGTCCCACTGAACTAGTTTTTTATAGGTTTTTGTAGATTTGGATACCCATTTGGCCGAAACAGGTTTCTGAGCAGTTTTCCCCAAAACTGGGACTAAATCGCCTAGCCTAGCGTAAGTTTCCTAGTTGACTTCTGTAATAGTTTCATGAAAATTCTAGACCTTCAATCCATCCATTTTCAGCCTCCAAGTACACACATTCTATTTCATAGCTTTTTATCTAGTTTTATTTGCATTTCTAGGTCATTTTCCACATGTTTGTATATCATAATGTGTTTTCCAAAAAGTTGTATTTCAATAGTTTTGTATTAAAAATCAATACCATTCATTAGTTTATTGCATTTAGATCATCTCATTTAAGCATATTTCATGCCCCTTTACATTAATCTTGAATGAACACATTGTCCATTTTGGACCATCTCTCTCCTTTTAGGTGAAAAACCCTAGAAGTGTAAGAGAGCATTTCGTTTGCCAAAATCATTGTCTACATTTTGGCGAACCCAACTTTTGAATACTTTTATTTTCTGAGTTGGAGTCCATCATAGATCTAGCTTGCATTGACCTTGCATTAGGGTTTGCATATATTAATTTGCATGTTAGGTTTCAAATTTTGCATTCATGAAAAGTGCAAGTAGGTTGCATTTTTGGCATCTAAAATCATTGAAATTTTATGAAATTTTTTACTTTCATTATCATATCACATATAAAGCATCAAAATCCATTAAAAATTCCTCAAAATTTTGCAAAAAACCCTAATTGGGACTAATTCGCCAGCCTGGATGACTTACTTCTAGTCCATTTTTTTTAGTATTTGATATAGTGTTAGAAACCTTATTTTTGTGCTTCCTAAGCCTCCTAGTATCATATATTATAAGTCTAGAAGCTTTTAGGAATATTTATTTTATGCATTTAGGTCAAAAACATCAATTTAGGGTAGTCATTTTTGAAATCATTTCAATTACGAGCATTTTTGCATCTTAAATCATTGAAAACCTCTAAAATTTTGCATTTGCATCTTCGGACTACATTATACACTACAGAGACCATCAAAACCCATCAGAAAAATTTAAAAAATCTCAAATAAATCCCTACTAGGACTAAGTGGCCACCTTGAGAAAATCAGTCCTTGTTCACTGCTGAAACAACCGTTTATAGAGCTAAAAACCCTATTTTTAAGCTTTTATTTGGTTCCATTACCTATCTGTGTCAATTGGCTAAGTTTCTATAACATGCATTCATTAGATCTAGCCTAAATTAGCTCAT
Source organism: Sequoia sempervirens (assembly GCA_007258455.2). Taxonomy (NCBI): domain Eukaryota; kingdom Viridiplantae; phylum Streptophyta; class Pinopsida; order Cupressales; family Cupressaceae; genus Sequoia; species Sequoia sempervirens. The sequence goes on from VDFB02012041.1 coordinate 11,087, forward strand.
TTCATGTATTGTTTAATTTCAAATTTGCATTTCCCAGATTTCATTTTTCAGATTATTGCATACTGTAATCAACAACTTACTTTGTTTTGCTTCTGAAAATGACATATAAATCATTGCATTGCACTTTATTTCTTTTTGCATAACATGTTCTTTAGATGTGCCTTTGATTTTATTAAACATTGATTTTGATTACAACAATGAGGAACATGTTAGTCTTGACCACATCATTACATTACATTACCCATTGGCGCACATCAAAGTGTAGACAATCACCACACACATAATTTTTCTTCTTCCGATACCTATCCTATTAGTGACAAAGGTATCTTGGTGAAGGAAGTTATAAGTCTTGAGGGTCTTGATTGTACATCTCCTTATTCCCCTTTGGAATATGTTAGACAACAAGAACATGAGATCATAAAAACATTCTTAAACATCACCTTACCTAGTCTCCATAACCATGACTATCATACTTTTCCATCTCCTAATATCCCTCCTCGATGTAAAGAGGATAGGTAGGTGTTAGAATACATCCCTATTACAAATCATGAAACCCTTGATCCTCCCTTCCCTAATGCTCCTCCCATTTGGGATAATCTATTTGACAACCATATTGGTCCTTCATTTAAGGAAATATATGGAGAGAATTTTATAGAAACTCAAAATAGTAGTGCCTTCGATAACTTTATTTTCATTAGGTTGTCTCAAAGACACATACTACTATGTCCTAAAGTGGAAGCAGACACAATTATTTCCCACATTAATCCTTCTGAGAGAAGCACATGTAAATTCAACAACATGCATTAGAAGATTCTACAAGAAAACCATTATAGACATGAAAGATGAGACAGAAAAATAGAACACAAATATTTACATGGAGAAAATCCTCTTGGATAAAAAACCCCAAACTCCAAAGTTTGAGCCATTGTATTATAGGTAGTGCCACAATAGTGGTTTACAATTTTTGGGAGGAACTGTTTTTTGCTGAAATCACATATTTTTAGAAAATATAATGATTTAAGCCTTGAAAAGTTCCATTTAAAGAATTCAAATTGAAGAGGGCTTGATCAAACTACTTTAAATTAAACCCCCCTTGGATAGAACCCCGCTAGTTTTAAACCATACCTATAATAGAGTCTCCTTTACACTTATCAAAATGCTGATAAAAAACTACTTTTGATTTACCTTTTGGGGGATCAAATGAATTCATTTAAAATTTATTTTTTGCAAGTATGTAGTCCTTCTTATAAGCTTCCCAAAAATTATAATTTTAAAGAAATTTAATTTGATTATTATATTTATTTTTTATTTCTCGTGAATGTAGGTTTTTCACCGAAAATCAAGTTCTTTGTTCTGCACATGTGGAAAAATAGTAAATTATTAAAAAAAAATTAAAAAAAATTAGTGCACCAAATATTGAAGTCCTTGATCCAAAAAATTAAAAAAAAAAAATCGATACATACAAAAAAAGTTACACATTATACGGTCATGCTATGTCTAAATTATAATTGGTTTGAATTTGAAACTTGATTAAAGAAAAAATATTCAATAAAATATTATCTAACCAAGTGGAAGCACTAGATATCAGAGTTGTAAATCTAAATTTGAAAGAATTAGAATTTTATTATTTATGGAAAAAAAGTTATGCATTATGGGTATGTGCAGGATCATGATGGGCCAAAAAGTGGCAATATTATGGGTATTTGTAGGGTATGTGGCTGTTTTGCAAAATTGATGGAAATGAAAAGGGTTTTTAGGAGATTCTCATCTTTCACCAATATGGTATTTTTAATTTAATTTAATAAATAATTATTATTCATTTTCTACTATTAGAATTCTGACTAAAGTCTTGATCGATAGGATTGATTGAAAAACATCTATAACTTTCAAATGGTATCATTTTTGAGACCAGGCTGTCGTCACATTCTATGCTTTACATACTAACAAGATTAAAAATAAAATAAATTTCATGAATTACGGCCAAGTTAAGGTGAAGGAGTGGACATACGAGTTTTATACTTTAAAAATTTTAATAAAATCATAATTAATAATTATTTACTTGGAAAAAAAATTACAAAAAAATATGCATCCTCCGGACATAGTCCTCTACTTATATATAAAATATTATAAAAATATATTATCATTTTATTATGGTTAGGGTGGTCAGACAGACACCTACTTCTTATTTTTTCCTTGAAATTTAAGTACTACTGCATTGAAATTTTAAATTTTCACCAAATATATTTTATTTATTTTAAAATAAACCTAGTATTTTAAAAACTACATTCAATTTTCTATAGATTCTATTCTTACATATTTTTGAAATAATATAGATAACTTTTTCAAATTTTTACGTCAAGTTGCCTAACATTGATTTTTCTAAATTTTTTGCCACTTAAGGCCCTGTTTTTTCCATGATGATCCTGCACATACCCTTATATGGTGAGCATCACTTTTTAAAAATGTTGTTTTTTGAAAAAAACTAGTTTTCAAGGGAGATAGAAAAAGAAGTACAATCTGATTCCAAAAAATTTGAAAAAAATATATTTAGAATCTATAGACAAAATTCCACGAAACTCTAGTTTGCATCATCTCCAAATTCCTCATGGTTTAGCTGCTATAGGTGCCCGAAAGTGAATATTTAGTTAAAAAAAAATATTTCAGTATCTAGTTTGGCCAAAAATTGTAAACCACTATTGTGGGAACACCGTTTAAATTTAGCAACAGAATGGCTATAATACAAATTCAGGCTCATAGCCTCTTCAGAGATTCATCTTGTTCATTCTAGATACACCTGGTAGCATCTGATCACTTCCTTTGTTTCAGCCTCAAGGCCTTGGCCTCAAGCTAGTCTCTCAGTCCTCTCTCTATCATTCTCCCCTTTGACTCTCGTGCACACTTTGTATATCTGCTTTTTTCCAGAACGTCTAATGCATACATATATGCATTCATTCTCTACAGGCTCTGTGAATCGGTTTGAGATCATAACTATCTAACAACAACTCCAGCTCAGCATCATAGATGTTTCCACTTCCTTGCATGGAAGATAATACATCTAGGTCACACCACGTAGGACAGTCTTCAAATGGTCAAGGGCATTCAACCTATGTTGTCATGTCAGTGAGACACTAACCGTGTCTCCTCGATGTCAAAACAACCAACATTTGATATCACCAAGAGTCATCCCTATCGGCAAGAGGTTACATCAAGTCTAGAGAGCTATTGCTGAGACTTTACCATGTCGCCAAGACCTTACACCGAAGATCACAAGGTATTCTGAAGAGTTCATCAGTCAGAAAAACTATCATCTTTCACTAAGACATCATACTGAGCCCTCAAGTCATACCAAACACCAAGCAGTCGCCAAGAGTCATACCAACATCAGGATTCCCATCGGCAAGATAATCGAGTTCACCAAGACATCATACCGATGCCTTCAAGTCACATCGATCTTAATATTGCCATCAGCAAGACTATCGCAGATCACCAAGACCTCATTCGAAGTCTTCAAGTCATGTCGACGTGAGAATTCCATTTGGTGAGACAATCATCTTTCACCAAGACAACACACCGAGCTCTTCATCTTATACATCCTAGTCAGCAAGACTTAGACTATCGCTGAGACATTATACCGACATCAGGATTCCCATCGGCAAGACAATCCCTCTTTGCCAAGAGATAACACCAATGCCTTCATGTTACCCCGAAGTCTTTTGTCACGTAGACATTTCATATTCACTAAGACTTCATACCGAAGCCTTACATTACATTGATGATGCCTAACACTGTCACCGAGACATCTCCTAGTTGCCAAGACTCCAGGTCAATAGGAGCAAGTCATGTCGATTTCCACATCGGCCAGACAGACCAAAGGTCATGCCGATATCGGCAAGACTTCCTATCATCACCAATAATCCATCCCAAAACACATGAGTTATACTGACGACCACAGATGTATAACTATCAGCAAGACATCCCTTGTTGGTATGAGACATACCGATTGTCCAAGACTCTCCCCAACACTGCTTGTCACCCAAAGTCACCCAATATCTAATAGACACCAAACTCGTCAGCCAGAGATATCCACTTGATAGAAGGTTAGAGAAAATGCCACAAGTCACATCAACAACATCAGTTAGCAAGACAGAGGCAAGGTCTCAGCAACATGAGTTTTTCACAAGGTTATCAAACTGTGAGTTAGCCAGACAATAGGAATGTCATAGCAAGCATGCTTTCTTAGAAGTTTCATCCCATGAGATTGAGGCATATTTTCCAACAATCTCCCCCTTGATGAAGATCATACAGGCACCTCCAGACCAACTAGAAACTAGGATCACACTAGCTCCACCAGTTCAAACCTTGCAACACTCAAGACACCTGACCAACAAGTCTCCATAGATAACAGTCCATCAGACAATCTGCAACAAAGACAAGGCATCAAACTGCAACTCATTATCCAACAAAGCAACTGAAATGCAACCGATCATAGCCTCCCAGGAAACCACATAGACCTCAAGCATGCTCTCATGCTCTAGTGAGAATTCTACTCCAACATCCAAGATGTCCACCATTCAAGCAACACACCCTGTCATCTTCCAACATGCCACCTATGGAAGAAAGATTCAAGCCAAGGTGAATAAGCACCATTCCAAAAAACACAAGCAAAAGATCCCAGTGATATCACCAACAAGATATTGCTACCACTTCACTATGCTCAAATGCTATATAGAAGTAATATCAACTTCAAAGCCTCAAACATAACACAACCATGAAGTCATTCTCCAGAAACAAGATAAATAACACCAGTTAGAATAGCAATTAGAATGACTACTTTCATCCAACTGATAAACCCATGTGACTAAAATTAGCACCCACATTTCATGCTATTCCATCCAATCTCACATACCTCATAGGTATCAACATTAGTAAACTTATGCCAAACCATAACCAACTCATCAATAGTGAAAGCAAGCTCCAAGTGCCAACTAGTCAAAGAAGACAAAACATAACAAGAACTCCCACTGCCTGAGTAATCTAGATTTGAAAGATAAAAAAGGCATCACAAGTCTACCAATAATAGCACATAGAAAATGTAGCCATGTAGTACCAAGGAAATATCCATAATGACATGCACAACCTGCAACAAACTGCTACAAGAAACATTTCTATCACCACAAACCTTCATAGTCATAGAGAGAAACTTTGCACATCATCTTCCTATAGAACATCCTCCTACATACACTTCTAACAACCAGCTGTGTCAAGAATGATCTTCTTCACATCCCAAAAGAAAAACCTTAACAACATCCATTCGTTTAATCACCAAGATCAAACTGACCTTTTTACAAAAAACATGGATGTAAGCTTCTCAAAGAAGATCAAGCTACTTCATTCCCCATTTCAGGAAATCAGCCCATACAACATCTCCTACCAATCTTCATTATTAACAAGGAGATAAAACAAAACTGTACAACTTCCACTATGAATCCTTTAGAACCATTAAACAACAATTCAAGATCCATATCATGACAGTGAACATAAAACACATCTGAAAAATATAATGAGCCAAATACCTTTCAGATAACTACCGAGTAGACCAAGAGTGAGAACGAGAATACTCCTTCAAGATATACAAGCCATCATGACTAATCCAAGAGAAATCTCCTCATAGGTCTCTTATTGAATTCACATTCAACCAAGGTGTAGGCTTCTCGGACTTTCTGCTAAAAATCTTCATCAGGAATACCAATCAACAACACTTCTCTCATAAGAGAAAAAACAACCTCACCTTATTCTTCATGTATCCATGAGTACCAACAACCAATCATCTCATGCTAAACTTCAGTTGCATGACTACACTATCACAAAGTATCAAGCAAATAATCAAAGCACCCAAAACACAAAGAATTACCAGACCACTGTCAAAGCTCCAATCATCTGAATCAGGAACTTATCATGACACCATGCTCTACATATCCCCTAAAGAGATACCATGCTTTAGGTGACCTCACCATTGTCTCAAGTATAATGTACAATGCCAAGACTCCAGTGTATACAAGAGTATACCATGACATAAAGCAAACAAACTCAAAACCAATATCACCTGTCAAGCACCACCAACACCTTAACCAAAGACTCCAAGCATCCTCCATGGTTCCAAGATGTTGCACATCTTCAAGTAATGTCCATGCAAATGCAAAAGAACCCTTCTGCAGCAATAGGATCCCAAGAAACATCTGCAACACTAAAGAAGACCATTCACCACCATGTGATGAATCCATAGTCACTGCTAGAGCTCCCACTGAAATGTGACACCTGAGCTCTCTAAGTGTCATGACCAACTACTTCAGGTTCCCATAACCAACCATTCAAGTACTCAAGAATATCCATCCTCTCATCTCAAAATAGTCACACCAATGCACATGTGACCAACGACAAGGCCAACTAACAAGTCTGCACCAACAATGAATCAATCCTCATGGATAAAGATAATCCACATCCAAGTTATCTCACTGCATCCAATGGGTAGCTAATCCATCAACTACATAACTCATAGATCACAATCATTGAACATGCAAACCCATCATCACATTGGAAAATACAACACTAAGATTTCAAAGAGAATATCCATGTAGACAACATGACTCAAACACCAAATTATGCCAAATCTGATTTGCCAATCATGTCCACAATGAGCACCATAATCAAGGAACCCACAAGCACCACCATAGGAATGTTGAGTGAAAAATCACATACCAACACTCCCATGTAGAGAAGAAGACATACCTCCTCAAAACCATGCACCAATCATGCATGCAAATCCGCAACTATCTCATCTAGTAACACCCCAAAAATCCATTGCCTAGAAAATAGCTTCACAACAATTCTACAATACCACAAGTTTTGCTTGATCATTTAAAACTTGCAAAACCATAGAGCCATGCAAGTACAAAACATCCTTGGAAAGAAAACAACAGTTCAAGAGAATCCAGGCCCCTTTTAGGCCAACTCTAAACCACAAACATGTACATGCATCTAAGAAAGAGAGAAAGGCTATTTCAAAAGCTTTCAAATAATCTAATGATTAACTCCATAGCCTTTAAGCATTTTAGGTTAATAGGAAACAGTGCCTTCCAACACCAAGAACCACCACCTAGCATAAGAACTCTCTTCCATGTTTGAGAAACAACATATACTTCTCCATATCACAAAGGACCCTGGCATAGACACCCAATATGAAAGCTTTACTGCTACATAGCCACAGAGAAGAGAAATCCACCTCATACTCCAAGGTTATACCACTACAAACTAGGAGATATAGATCATAACATGATCAACTCCCTTTTCCATCTTGACCATCCTTCAAGATGCATGCTATCTCAGAATACCACAAGGGTTCCAATCATCAAAGGATCAATAAATCAGTCCATTCCTCCAGATTTCCTCCAGTCCAAAAAATTGAGAAATCTTCACAGGACAAATTTCTAGAACCAACAACCAAAAGAAGGCTTGGATACCACTTGTAAGGAAATATATGGAGAGAATCTCATAGAAACTCCAAATAGTAGTGCCTTCGGTAACTTTATTTTCATTAGGTTGCCTCAAAGACACATACTACTATATCTTAAAGTGAAAGTAGACAGTTATTTCCCACATTAATCCTTCTGAGAGAAGCACATGTAAATTCAACAACATGCATTAACAGATTCTAAAAGAAAACCATTACAGACATGAAAGATGAGACAAAAAAATAGAACACAAAGATTTACATGGTGAAAATCCTCTTGAATAAAAAACCCCACACTCCAAAGTTTAAGCCATTGTATTATTCAACAACATAATGGTTACAATACAAATTTAGGCTCATAGCCTCTTTAGAGATTCATCTTGTTCATTCCGGATACATCTGGTAGCATCTGATCACTTCCTTTGTTTTGGCCTCAAGTCCTTGACCTCAAGCCAGTCTCTTGGCCTCTCTCTACCACTCTCCCCTTCGACTCAAATGCACACTTTGTACATCTAATTTTTTCCAGAACATCTAATGCATACATATATGCATTTTTTCTCTATAGGCTCAGTGAATCGGTTTGAGATCATAACTATCAAACAAAAATCTCCAGCTCAACACCATAGATGTTTCCACTTCCTTGCATGGAAGATAATACGTCTAGGTCACACCACATAGGACAGTCCTCAAATGGTCAAGGGCGTTCAACCTATGTTGTCATGTCAGTGAGACACTAATCATGTCTCCTTGATGCCAACACAACTAGCATTCAATATCGCCAAGAGTCATCCCTATTGGCAAGAGGTTACATCGAGTCCAGAGAGCTATTACTAAGACTTCACCATGTTTCCAAGACCTTACACCGAAGATCACAAGGTATTCTGAAGAGTTCGTCAGTTGGCAAGACCATCACTCCTTGCCCAGACATTACACCGAATTCTTCAAGACATCGACTTTAGCATTCTCATCGGTGAGACAATTTCCATTCGATGAGACTTCATATCGATGCTCAAAGGTCACTCCAAAATTCCCAACAGTCGACAACACTATCATCTTTCACCAAGACATCATACCGAGCCCTCAAGTCATACCGAACACCGAGCAGTCGCCAAGAGTCATACCAACATTAGGATTCCCATTGGCAAGACAATCGAGTTTTCCAAGACATCATACCAATGCTTTCAAGTCACATCGATCTCAATATTGCTATCAACAAGACTACCACAGATCGCCAAGACCTCATCCAAAGTCTTCAAGTCATGCCGATGTGAGAATTCCATTTGGTGAGACAATCATCTTTCGCCAAGACATCTCACTAAGCTCTTCATGTTATACATCCTAGTCGGCAAGACTTAGGCTATCATTGAGACATTATACCGACATCAAGATTCCCATCGGCAAGACAATCCCTCTTCGCCAAGAGATAACACTAATGCCTTCATGTTACCTAGAAGTCTTCTGTCACCCAGACATTTCATATTCACTACGACTTCATACCGAAGCCTTACATTACATCGATGACCCCTAACACTGTCGCGGAGACATCTCTCGGTCACCAAGACTCCATGCCAATAGGAGAAAGTCATGCCGATTTCCACATCGGCCAGACAAACCAAAGGTCATGCCGATATCGATAAGAATTCCTCTCATCGCCAAGACTCCATCCTGAAACACATGAGTGATACCAACGACCACAGATGTATAACTATCAGCAAGACATCCCTTGTCGATATGAGACATATCGACTATCCAAGACTCTCCCCGACACCGCTTATCGCCCAGAGTCACCCCAATATCTGATAGACACCAAACCCATCAGCCAGAGATCTCCACTCAGTAGAAGGTTATAGCGAATGCCACAAGTCACAATGACAACACCAGTCAGCAAGATAGAGGAAAGGTCTTAGCGACATGATTTTTTCACAAGGTTACCAAACTGCTAGTCAGCCAAACAATAAGAATGTCATGACAACCATGCTTTCTCAAAGGTTTCCACCTGTGAGATTGAGGCATATTTTCCAACACTTCACCTGATGCCTCCCCCACTTGTGATGAAGCTTTTTTACAAAACACAAACTTGGATGAACATATTACAAGCTCTCCTAGTAGGGTAGATAATATGGTACAAGATAATGAGACCTTAGAAACAACCTACAATCAAATAGAGTCTTGTTCTCCTCTCCCCACTATCAATCATCAAACACATTTAACCATTAATAATTCCCTTAGTTGTGATGAAGTTATTTTGGATGAACCAAGCCTTAATTGTAAATAACATGAGTTTTGTTGTTCTCCTAAACACTTTCCTTCTAGGGAGAATATCATCATACAAGGAAAAGATAACATTGATCATAATATTATGCCTTTGAAAAGAGATGAAGAGCCTATTTTAGACTCTCATTCACCAAGTGATGTTAATATTATTCAACCTCAACTCATCCTTTATCCCCATTCACACAAACAAACTCTGCACAAACTTGAATTCACCCTCTACCCACCTCAAACTAATGTGTCATAGCAACCGAGTCATAATATATCGTTTCTCATACATACACTAGAAATAAGCCGTAACCACCACAACCAACCCCAACACCCTTAACTTCTCCTAATCCTATCCCCTCTAGACCTTTCTTACTAGGTCTTCCTACCGGAAAGGAGTACAATCTTTTTGAACAACTAAAGAATACTCCTACTAAGATATCATTGTGGGATCTTATTCAACCCTCCCCTCACTATCACAGCATGATCCAAATAGCCTTGCAACAAGTTCTTGTCCCTTCTAATGCACAACCAACTAACATAGAATCCATGATCCAAGGAATAAATGTTGACATTGTTTTCCACCAAAGTGAACTCCCCCCTTTGGAAGTGCAAAAACAAAATGAAGCTTTCATGATCATTACTTGATACAATCAGATAGGGATAAAGAAAACCCTTATTGACAATGGTTGAACCCTTAATGTGTGTAGTGTAAACCTTTTGGATAGGATTCATGTTGATAAATAAAAAATTCAAGCTGAGTCTTTATCTATTAAGGGTTTTGACAATGTAAAAAAGACACCACTTCATGTGATCACTTTACCTATTACAGTTGGAGAAGTCACATCGAAAATAAAAATATAGGTTATGCCTTATGATATTTCATATAACATTCTTCTAGGAAGGCCATGGATTCATGCTATGAATGGTGTACCTTCCACTCTTCAGCAAAAAATGAAATACATTTACAACAAAGTGTGCACACTTGACACTAATCATGAGCCTTATACTATCTTGCAACTTGAGAAAACCAAATAAATCCCCTTGAACACATTAACAACAACCACACAAGTGGAACCCACACAACAAAAAGACAAACAACAACATATTGAACAAGTCACAATGCTATTGGAAGATGATTGGGGTTCCTTGGATTTCAAACATGATTTCATGGGAGAATACAAAATCATCCAAAAATATTCAATTAAGGGAAACAACATAACACTATCAACACCAACTTTAGATGCCCCTTTGAAATCATCCATCTCAACTACTTTAGAAAAAGAAGAAAACTACACAACAACCTTTGGCGCACACAATAATGAACAACCACCCAATTCCAAAGCAATGAAAAAGATTTATGGAAAAGGTTATGAACTTATGAAACAACTTGGATATAGTGGAAAAGGATATGGTGCTAATGAACAAGGTATCTATAACCCTATCGACCCTATCACATAGCAAAAAACTCATGGTCTTGGCTATTGTCCTGTAATAGAGATCGACAAACCTTCACTCACCATCAAAAATCTCACAGCACATACTCCTACATTATTCTTAACTGAATAGCTAAACACTAGTGGTCTTGAATATCATCCAAACATGCAACTCACAACTACACCTTTGGTTAATGTCAATGTCATCTCACAAAACGCTCATGATTTGCATTTGTTAGATTTTATATCCTCCTATAATGGAGAAAATAAAGTCTTGCATTCTAAAGAGTCTTGTGTAAATATGACAACCACTACTAAACAAGGGGTATCTTTGTCGCATACCACAAGACCACCTTCTACCATGGATCAAGAGGGTATCTTGTTGAGACTCCTCCAAGATCACCTGATCACCCTCCCTTCTAGAACTCGAAAGAAATGCTCTTACAAGACTTCATTTTTGTGCATATCATATAGTTCATGGTTACTCCACTAATCAATCTAAAGCTTTGAGTCATCAAATACAACATTTTTTAGGAGTTTTGTATGCTTCCGTTTGTGGGGGCACCTAATTCCTCTACTTGATACTGATTTTCACTCTAGCATGCATCATTTTGGCTCACCCTTATCCTACACTAAGTTGGGGCAAGGGGTTCCGATAGACTTGTCTGTGTATGTCACTTGTGATTGCCTCATTTAGTTAGTCATTAACCTTTCATGAATACATAAGAGCAGGATTGGGATGTGGATGGCATTCCTTAAGTTGGCTCGCATATGACATCTCTTTTTCCTGATGTAGCTTATCAGAAAAATATGACTTGGCATATGGCTTTCTGAGTAAGCCCTCATTTCCTCTACTTCTACTCTAAAGAAATTTCTTACAATACTAGTCTTTGCATCCACTTTAAAGTGGGGACATACATCACCACTCACATTTCACTGTGTGATTTTATTTTTTCTTCGATTTCCTCTCTTGGACACATTTGGCATGATGTTCCCCAGGATGAGACCTTGTACTTGTCCTTTCTTGGAAACAAGATGAGACCATTTGCACTTATCCCCTCTTGGAGACATTGAGCATGATGTTCCCTAAGATGAGACATTGCACGAATTAGGAAAAATCCCTTTGAACATTCCTTACACTATCTTGCATTAACAATTTCTATGAGTGTCAAGCATATGAAGTTGTTCTTACTTCATAGAGCTCAAAAATTATTTCCTTTTTTGGTTCCTTATTAAAGTTATCAAGAGGTATAAATTTTGTATCATTGAGTGAGAAGCCCATTCTGAGGCATGACTTTCCCCATAGCCACCTTTTGGGATTTCTCACCCTGTAGACAACCTAAAGTTTTATGGCTCTAGAGTGAGTATACTTGGGTTTTCTCACCTAGTGGATAGCCATAAGTTCCATTTCCCCAGAGTGAGTATATATTTTCTTATTCCAAACAAATAGACTAGACCTAATCCACAATGTGTTGGACAAATGGTCAAATATTGATCCACCCCATTTTCATTTCCTTGTCATCTTGTCTTACTACAAATCATTCACCTTGCATGTGTCCTTTCATACTTATGTTGGCTTGACTTAGGATCTTGGATCCTTGGGCATTACGCAGTCTACTTTGATCTTTGTCATTCTTATTCATTTGCATTGGTATGAATGGAATCCTCTTGAATGGCTACTTAAGCAAGAGTTTGAAGCAAGTTCATCCTCTCACTAAAGTGGGGGCTTCATGTGTTGCCAAAAAGTGTATATTTTTCTTGATAAGGTAATTAATGACAAATTGGACTTAATGAGGCCTTGATTTGGTGTCATGAGGTGTTTTACACATCCACACTAAGTCTTGGACCCTTCCAAACTCAATAAATTTCATTTAATGATGTATTGTAAAGGTGTTGTAAGGTTTTGTAACACATTTTCACACTTTTATAAGACCATAATATTATAATTCACCTAAATAACCTTACGCGGACCTATTTAAAAGTGTTATAAATTCTTGTAACAAAATTTCACACGTTCCTAGGATTTTCATCAATATTTACACCTTTCTTATGTGTTAAATGGCCCCTTTATGCACTTGCAGGCCTTAATTAAGTGTCTTGTTGAGGAAGAACTTGATAAAAAACATTTAATGCATATTAATATCCAACATCCACTCAAAATTTCCCAAGTGGACTAAGTCACCACCTTGGGTGACTTAGTCCCATTTGACTCAAAAATCAAAATTAATTAAAATTTATTTATGCCTGTGATGAGGTATTTTAAGGAATTTAGTCATAATTGTGTATAAATAAGGGTTTTTCCCCTCACTTTTCAATCTCATAGCTCACCCTAATTCATAACTCATCCATCATTTGAATCATGTTCTCAAGTCAAGCAAGCTAGGTTTTTATCATTGCAAGTCATCAAGATAGCTTCCAAGGACATTCAAGGGAAGATTCTTCATGTTTTGCTATATAAATTCAAGATCAAACATCAAGGAAGTGTATTAAATCCATTGTTGCATGCTTCATTACATTCTTTCTTCATTTGGTTTAATTACCTAAAAAGGGGTTTGACCAAGGAAAACCCCCATGTTGTAATATTCAACATTTCTCCTTCTCTTTCATTGTGTGTTTGCATATTTAGGTGCTTTGAGGGTTTGAAGATCATTTATTGATTAGGTTGAAGACAACTCCTTGTTGACCTAGCCAAAATATCAACAAAAGGTTACTTTTAGGCCTGAAAATCATAGTTTCATAAGCAGACACCTATGGGAAACCAAAGTGCAGAACAAGGGCTTTTGTTTCCGCTTCCAAATTTTTAGAAATTTAGAAGTGGAATAGGTCATCAATAGTGATGAATTAGTCCCACTAAACCTATTTTTTAGATATTTTTGTATATTTGGATACCCATTTGGCTAAAATGAGTTTCTAAGTAGTTTTCTAAAAAATTGGGACTAAGTCACCCAACCTAGCGTAAGTGTCCTAGTTGACTTCTACAACAGTCTCATTAGAATTCCAGACCTTCATGCCATCCTTTTTTAGTTTCTAGGTGCACACATTCTGTTTCATAGCTTTTTATCTAGTTTTGTTTGCATTTCTAGGCCATTTTCCACATCTTTGTATATCACAATGTGTTTTCCAACAAGTTGTATTTCAATAGTTTTGTATTAAAAAGCAATGGCATTCATTAGTTTATTGCATTTAGATCATCTCATTTGAGAATATTTCATCCCTTTTTACATTAATATTGAATGTAGACATTGCCCATTTTGGCCCATCTCTCTCCTTTTAGGTGAAAAACCCTAGAAGTGTTAGAGAGTATAAGGGTGCCAAAATCTTTGTCCATAGGGTCCCTTAATATTGTAATGGAAAATTGAATTGAATGGTTTTGGGTGTAAAATTCTTGAGGCTTGATTCTCCCTTATTTAATAAAAGGGAATTCATGGCCTTTTGCAAAAATATTTGGTGAATTTTTTAAAGAAATGTAGAGAATAGAATTGAGGTCATTCTAAGGATATGTTGTTTGATTTTTTTAATTAGTAATTTTGTATAATAGTACTAAAATTTTGTGGAATTCAATTTATTTTTTTTAAGCCAATTGTCTCTTGATGTATGGTTTGCACAAATTATGGATGAAATAGATTAAGGATCTTGCAATTTTTCTCCATAGTTGTGTTTTTGGGTGTAAGTTTCTAATTAAGGTTCTTGTTCAAAGAATAGGTTAAATTTTTTAATGGAAATATAGGTTTGTGTGAATGAATACTAGGATTTGATAAGTAGAGTTGGTTAGAAAAGTTGAGCATAATATTGTAAGGAAATGCTATGAAGCTCTTCAATGTTTGGATGAAATGTTGTTATGGAACCCCAATTGCACTAATTTTGACTTTATTACCCTAAGGTAAGGCACTGATCTCTTGCCTTTGTGTGATTTACAGTTCTAAGATCACACACTTAAATAATTTTAATCTTCAAGTTAGTTGAAAATTCCTATTGAAATAAATTCTTATCTTGTTGTATGGTTTTTTAAAATGTAAAATTCTTGAACTATTTAAGCCAGATCATTGGCCAATCCGTCAAGATAACCAATCATTGAAAATGACTAAATCATAGGTTATCTTTGAGATAAGGTTGGGAATTAAAAAACCACCAACAAATTGGTGAGTCTATTGGGGATGAACTTATATAAGTCTCTAGTTCAAGATCAATAGTCAGAGTCATGAAATATTTAGGTCTTATGTTCAATTTCTCATGAGTCTTGTTAAGTCACTCTGCATCTGTGATTTCTCAAAGTATTAACAAATATTTTCATATAATTTTATATATGAACACATAATTTGGGCGGCGAATATGAGTCTCTTGTGTTGGTACAAGGATTATTTATAATAAATAAGAGGCAATAGAATAATGAAGTTGCAACAAGATGAGAAGAACTAGAGGGCATATGAAGAAGCATCAAAAGAAAAAGTTGGAAGGTGAGTTTCCATAGAAAACTCGACAATCTTGGAAGAAGAAGACCACAGGGACTAGTAAGTTTATATCTTCTCCACAATTAGAATTTAGACATTCTCTTTCTAGTGATGATGATAATTTTCAAGAATCATATGAATTTGGTATGCTTGCTATAAATGAGGAGAACACAATTTTAAAGGAACTTGCTTAAGGATAGAAATTCCATTTAAATCTTTTGCCAAATAAGAATCACAAAAATAGATTTTGGGAGTCCAATTTTGATGCGAATTTGGCATCCAAGAGGTTAAATCTTGGAGCATTTGGAACACCTAATCCTTTTGTTTATGATCTTCTTGGTGATATTGTTATTAAATATCCTACTCCTTCATTCCATATGAATTCCTTGAACATTTTGGATAGTGCATTGGAAATTTCTAATTTAGATATTACATTTTCCAATGAATAGGAGTTAATGAATGAGATAAATGAGTTGCAAAGGGAAATTCAAAGGGTTAAGGAGTTGAGGATAAAAATGGATAAGGAAAGAGATGATAATATTAAAATTAAAATATATGATGGATATGTTGAAGAGGAAATTAGAATGAATGAAGTTGTTAAGCCAAGAGGAACTTGAACTTATTTCTATTGCATCTAGTGGCCAAGTGATTACCCAAATACTTGGTAGTAACACCATAAGTGATCCATTAAATAATACCAAAACAAGTACCTAGATTAGTTCTACTATTACTACCTCTATCACAAAAAAAATTCCTCTAATGGATCTTCCTAACCTAGTGATAATGGAAAGAAATCTTTAAAAGGGCTAAAAATTGATGAGGGAGGATCTTCTCAAAAAATTCCTCCATTTGGAGAACATGATTTGTTAGCTCTTAAATTGAAGAAAGAGAATGAGGAGTTAAAAAAGGAGTTATCTATTGAATAAATACATTAGCTACAAATATTTAAATACAAAGAAATATTCAATTCCTAAAGTCCTCCATCGGGAATTCTCCAATTTTTGGCTCTCAAAACCCACCACCTTATTCACCCTTATCGCTACCAACAATTGACATAAGTACCTCATCTCATATCTACTAGTCCATCCCATGTTCCCAACCTTAGAACATAAATAATGTTAATAATATTCACACTTAGTTTGGAGGCCATAATAGGAGACAACAAAGAAATCATGATGCAAGAGGAAGTGGCGCTAGTAGGAAGAATAACAATTAAGATTATCCATTTCATAGAAGACAATTGTAGTTAGAAAGCTATAAGAAACTTTGTTTTTGATGGGATTCCTAGTTGTCCAAACCCTATATACCTAATGATATCAAAAGTGTATTAACTAAATTTACTAGAAATATTGCTTTTTTTGGTGAAGATTATCTAACGGACATTTTGAAATTTTTAGATTATTATGTGGTTGAAGATGAAGATGTTGTGATGAAATTATTTATGAAATCATTGGTTGAGGATGCAAGAGATTGGTATAAAAGTTTTCTAGAGGCTAGTATTGGGTCTTGGGAGGAGATTAAAAGGGTCTTCAAGGAGGAGTATGGGGACAAAACAGACCCTCGTTTTATGTTCAATGAGTTTAACAATATTACTAAAGGACAAAATGAGGTGGCTTATAATTTTAATGTAAGGTTTCAAAAGGAAATGTTTAGAATCACTATTGAATTGAGACCAGATGAATAGTTTGTCTTGTTTTATATTGCAATGCATTTGATCAAAACATGGATTATTACTTGAGAGAAAAATATCCCTAGAATTTGAGATATTATTTTATAACTTCTTTGCAGATTGTAAGCAATAGAAGAGCCTTAGGGAATGTGGGAAGAAGAGAAGATGTCAAACTTCTAAAAACCCCTAGAGGTCATGAGAAGAAAACAACATAAGAGAATAAGATGGATAAGGTGATGGATTCATTGAAAGAGTTGAACTATAAGATGTCTATGCATGAAAAGGGTCTCACAAATGAGACATCAAATTTCCAGAGAAATGAGAGGTTTCCTATATTGCATGATCAACCATACAACAACAATTGGCATAATGGTAAGCCTCTTTAATAATCAGAAAAATCTATAGAACAAAGACCAACCTGGCCCATTGAAAAATAATTAAGTGAATTTAATGGATGATACTCTATGGTTTGTAGCATGCTTTCTACCCCATTCATCACATTAGTGTGTATTAGTAGAGTATTTATAAGAAACCCATAATACATGTGGTGACTTTGGCCTGCTTCATGAGTAAGATGGAGAAATCAATATGTTGTTCTCTAATGGGGAATTATCTTTTGATGAAGAGGCACATGAAGTTGATGTTGATAATCAAAGAAATATTGCAAGTGCATATCATCAACAAGTATTTTCCAAGGAATATGAAAAAGAATATTATGCTATGAATAATCTTGAGTCTGAAGAAGCTGATGTAACTTTGAGGAGGCCATTAGATGAGGAAATTATGGAATTGAATATTGATGTTGTCTCTCAATTCAAGAGAAACTACCATTTGAGAAATATAGTTATGAATAGTGATCAAGGAAAACCTGGCAATGTATTCATTCAAGAGGAAGGCAAAGATAAAAAGTACTATAAAAAAAGTAAGAAGAAGGAGGAACCAAGAGAAAGAAACATTAAACTATGGGGAAAGAAATATGACAAAGCATATATTGATGAGATAGTGGTTTCTTCATCAACTCCAAATAAATCTCAGAAGTTGAAGATTTTTGAAGAAAAGAAAAAGAATGTGATTAGAGAAGAATGAATGTCAGATGTCAATAAATGAGAACTTGAAGATATCCTTAAAGTAACATTTGATTTACCCAAGTATACCTCGGTTGACATGTTCTAGTTATGACAAGTGAAGGTATCAGCCCAACTCCTTGAGATAATAAGAATTGAAGAACACAAAAATAAGACAGTAGCTTTCATAAATGGTGTAGCTACAACTTGCAATGAAAAGGCATGAATAATCAACCTAAAGTAAGGTGAAGATCAGAGGATAAGAAGTTGAAGGAAATAGTGTTGATGATCCTCAAGTATTCTTAGGTGCCACACTTACTATCTACCTTAATTAGGTGGACCCTTTCTACATATATTTGATCATTGATTAAAAAATACTAAATAATTGTATGATTAACTTAGGAGCATCCTCTAATATTATTCTAGTAAAAATAATACAAACATTGGGTTTGAAAATCACCAAGACTTATGGAAAATGTTATGCAAGGGATTCTAGAGAAATGTCGATCATAGGGGTCATAATAGAGGTACCCTATAGATTGGTAGCATATCTAGATAAGGAATTTTTGATGAGTATAACTACAATAGAAATTCCTCCTACTTATGGGATGCTTTTATGTAGAAAGTGGTTTTTTCCCATTGGAGTAAATATGCAATGTGATATGTTATTTTCTACTATCCCTATTGATGGGAAGGATGTTAAAATTTGTATATATCCTAGAGCTGCATAAATGATTAAGGATAATCAACCTAAGGAGCCTATTCATTTTGTTGATGTGGATATTGATAACTTTAGGGTTGATTAATTTAAGGGAAAGATAAGAAGAAAATAAATTTGCACCCTTGGAAAAGGAGGTAAAAGAGAAAGTTGATAAAGATGAGATTTGGACTATGTAATTTAATGGTTCTTGTTCAAAAGATAGGTTTGGTGTAGGGGTTATATTTATCTTACCAAGTGGTGATGATACTTTTGAATTTGGAAAAATCTAAAGTGCTCATATTAAAGCCCTAAGAATTTTTACTTGAAAATCTATGTTACATCTATTGTAGGGTTCTTATATGAGGTTTAGGGTTTTGTTTGATTTAGTTACTTAGCATTCTATTATGTTTCCAATTGTGTATTTCCTATTATCGATCATAGAAATTTTTTCATGCTCATTAATGTCATCATGTGACTGGCCCTTCTCATGTCTAGGTCTGAATCACCTAACTTTTAATTGTATGATTAACTTAGGAGCATCCTCTAATATTATTCTAGTAAAAATCATACAAACATTGGGTTTGAAAATCACCAAGACTTATGGAAAATGTTATGCAAGGGATTCTAGAGAAATGTTGATCATAGGGGTCATAATAGAGGTACCCTATAGATTGGTAGCATATCTAGACAAGGAATTTTTGATGAGTATAACTACAATAGAAATTCCTCCTACTTATGGGATGCTTTTATGTAGAAAGTGGTTTTTTCCCATTGGAGTAAATATGCAATGTGATATGTCATTTTCTACTATCCCTATTGATGGGAAGGATGTTAAAATTTGTATAGATCCTAGAGCTGCATAAATGATTAAGGATAATCAACCTAAGGAGCCTATTCATTTTGTTGATGTGGATATTGATAACTTTAGGGTTGATTAATTTAAGGGAAAGATAAGAAGAAAATAAATTTGCACCCTTGGAAAAGGAGGTAAAAGAGAAAGTTGATAAAGATGAGATTTGGACTATGTAATTTAATGGTTCTTGTTCAAAAGATAGGTTTGGTGTAGGGGTTATATTTATCTTACCAAGTGGTTATGATACTTTTGAATTTGGAAAAATCTAAAGTGCTCATATTAAAGCCCTAAGAATTTTTACTTGAAAATCTATGTTACATCTATTGTAGGGTTCTTATATGAGGTTTAGGGTTTTGTTCGATTTAGTTACTTAGCATTCTATTATGTTTCCAATTGTGTATTTCCTATTATTGATCATAGAAATTTTTTCATGCTCATTAATGTCATCATGTGACTGGCCCTTCTCATGTCTAGGTCTGAATCACCTAACTTTTACATCCTTTGTATTGCACGATTCAGAAGTCCTAACCCTACTATTCTCATGCAATCCTAGAGAAGTCCCCTCTTTTAGAACAACTTATGAGCATGTGCCTAAATGTTTCCATTTAAGTCTCGATGGCCCTCATAACCTTATCTCTTACCATTGATTTATTCTTAGGTCCACACCTTGAACTAGCAACGAGCGATGGAATGATGTTTTCCTTTAACCTCACTCATCGCTAATGGCTTTTGAGCCTTCAAATTTTTTTATAGCAATGAGCGATGCTTCTATATTTTTGTTCTTATTGCCCATCACAAATGGTCATGAAAAGATAAACTTGAATTAGCGATGACTGATATGACATGATTTCCTTCATATCACGTGATCGCAGATATATTTTAAATGTAATTCTCATATTAGTGATATGTGATGAACCTTATAAATGTTGTATATTTTCTCATCACTAATTTCTTGCAAACAATATGAGGAGGATCATCGATGAATAATGGCCTTATGTTATATCAGTCCTCATAGATTCATTTCAGAACTTGAGTTTTGAATGAGCGATAAGTGATGGGTGTCCTCTAAAAGTTTTTTCTTTCACTAATTTGATATAAACCTACTAGTGATGTCTTTTGTGCCTTTTATTTTATGCAAGTGCACATGTCTGAAACTAGTGCCTCCACAACATCTCTCGTCATTGATAAGACCTTAGGCTCAAATTTTGAATTAGCAATGTGCGATGGAAGGATAAATGTAACCAATGGTTAGGTTGTAGAACTAGGGGCTAAAGATCATCGTTGAGATATTCACATTGCTAATGGAGCTAGGTGAGGATGAACTAAATCACCAACAAGTGATGACCATTAATGATAAGGGAAACATGGCAGGATCTTGGGGATTTCACATAAAGAAAAAGGGAAAGTAGCGAAAGGATTGGAGAACCATTGATAAAGTCTTAAAGTAGAATAATCTAATGGACTGAAAATCACCACATGAATAGCTTTGTCACTAATTGCACGTTGAAATTTGAGATGCCCATATAAAAAAATTTGGCCTCTAAAGTGCACCTGATTAATTTGCCTGAATGGCCTACTTTGAGAGGTGTTGGAAATATATGCCTCAGTCATCATAGGCTATAACCTCTATTGGAGCCAAGTCGATGTGAGATTATCTATGACTGGCCGACTAGCAGTTTTGACACATTGTATTTTGTACAGGTCATTGTGACCTTACAGAAGTCTTGCCGAAAGGTTACACATTGGAGTCTTCAGTGTGACATGTTATGTTTGGTGTGACCTCTTATTGTGTGGAGATCTCTGGCCGACAAGCCATTCATATCATATATCAGGGAGAGTCTTAGTGGTTTGTTGTGATCTCTCATCGATAGGAATGTCTTACCGACAGTATTCACTTAGGGTAACCCAAAGGTCTTGAGAAGAAGTCTCAGTGATAAACATTTGTCTTGTCAACTATTGCTTGGTTCTCGATATGACTTAAAGTTTTTAGAGTAACGTCTCAGCGATAGTAGTAGAGTCTTGCCAACTACTTATTACTTTAGAGTAACTTTGAACCTTCGGTGGAATGTCTCAGCGATAGAAAAAATTCACATCGACTATTGGATGCTTCGGTGTAACATAATGAACCTCGGTATGTTCTCCTAGCGAAAGCAATGTGTCTTGCCAAATGTTGAACATTTCGGTATAACCCTTAAGAACTCGATATGATGTCTCAGTGAAAGCTGATTATCTAGATGATGAGAACACTAATGTCTATGTTACATATGAAGCTTCAGTATGACATCTCACCGAAAGCGATGAGTCTTGGCAATATCGATACATGTGGTGAATGTCGGTATGAGGTCCAGGCAACATAAGGAAGTCTTAGCGATAGTCTCTTGAACTCAGTGTAACACAAGAAGGCTCGTTGGGATGTCTTGGCGAGAGCGATAGTCTTGCCGAAAGGAAAACTAAATTCAATACAAGTTGTAAGCTTAGGGGAACCTCTTGCTGATGGAAACAACTCTTGCCGACATCGATATGAATACTTTGTGGCATTGGGGAGACACTATTAGTGTCTCACTGAGATGCCAACAAAGTTTGAATTCTTTTGATCGAGTGATGACCATCTACATGGTTGGTATTCAACCAATAGGAGAAGCTAAATGGGAACCACTAGCAGTTGGACTGTTGTGGCAGTTCTATGAGGAAGCTTGATAGCCAGGAATGACATGAATACATTCGGTAATTCAGCAGAGGTTTGGTTTGTTCGATCAATAGTTGTAGTATTAGTTTGAATTGTATTAGTGGATGAATTCTATTATGTGAAGGTTGTAATGTGAATGTTCTATAACAAGATTGATCATTGTGAAAGTTGATGTAATATGACATCAGAAAGATAAGTCTGATATTTGTATGTAATCTCCATTACTATAATACAAAATGATTTCTCTTGGTGTGGTGGGTTTTTCTCCCATAATGGTTTTCCCATGTAAATATGGTGTTCATATGTGTTTGTCAAATACTTTGTTTCTGTTATCTATTTCGTGTGCATCTCAATTCGACTGTAATTGTAAATTTTAAAGAGTATCTACATTCTTCCCTAAGGTTTTGACATTAGGAGAGTTGTTTCCGCATCTAGCTTTCCTTACAAGTGGTATAAGAGCCTGGCCAGTTGTGTTATCCTTGTGCGTACATTGGGTTTTTTGTGTCATTTTTGTTTAGTGGGAGTCTTGTAGAAGTTTGTCAATTTCTAATTATAGATTGAGATGGTGAGCTCATCAGGAAAGATTGAAATAGAAGTTCATTGAGAGCAATTTTGAGTTGTGGAAACTTAAGATGGAAGATCTATTGGTTGATCATGATCTTTGGATTGTTGTGTCTAGAACAAAGCCTACAGGCATGAAGCGAGAATATTGGGACCTTGCAGATAGAAAGTTGAAGGGGCTGCTAAGGCTCTATTTGGTAGATTCTATTCTTCTCAATGTGCATGAAGAGAAGACTGCATCTACCTTGTGGAAGAGATTGGCATCTATTTATTAGGGGAGTTCCTTGGTGAATAAAATGTTCCAGAGGAAGAAGTTGTATAGTTTGAGAATGTAGGGAGGGTCTGTAGCTGATCATTTGAACACATTCAACATGTTGATTACACAGTTAACATCTATTGGTGTGAAGACTGAAGAAGAGGATCATTGTATGCTTCTATTGTGTTCTTTTCCAGACTCTTGGTATCATTTGGTGATGGCTATTGGGAGTACAACATCCAGTTTCAAGATGGAAGATGTTATTGTATCTTTCTTGTCAGAAGAGATGAGAAGGAAATCTTTTGAGATGGCGAAGGAGGCCCTTGCTATTAGAAGAAGGTCAAAAGAGAAAGGTAAGAAGAAGGACAAGAAATCTAAATTGAAATCAGATGGGAGATCAAAGTCTCCTAGAAAGAATTCCAAGGTGAAGTGCTAGAACTATGGGCAACTTGGTCATGTCTAAAAGGATTGTAAAGAGGAGAAGAAGAAGAAGAGGAGAAGAAGAAGAAGAAGAAGTATTCTTCCAACAATGATTCTTCTCACAGTGATGGAGACGCCTTCATTGCAGCCTTGGCTACACAAGCATTAGATGATGTTTGGCTAATTGATTCTAGAGCATCTTTCCACATGACATCTCATAGAGAATGATTCACGAAGTATGGAGAATATGATGGTGGAAAGGTGTACTTGGAAAGTGATTCAACTTTGGAAATTGTTGGTCGTGGAAGAGTCAGAATCCAATTCCCTGATGGCAAAGTGAAAGGAATCAATAATGTAATGCATATACCAGGTCTGGCTTGAAACTTACTTTCTGTAAGTATGCTGAATGATATTGGAGTGCAAGTCACATTCTCTAGAAATGGCTGCAAGATGACTAGAGTCTCTATGGTGCTAGCTAGAGGTGCTCGAATTGGTACCCTATACAAGCTGGATGCACATATTATAGAATGCAACAATGTATCTATAAAGTCACAAAAAGATACTCATGGAGAAAAAGAGGGAAATGACCCTAATTATGTAAACTCTATGGAAGTAAAACTTCTAGCAGAGAAGACTATGCTCTGGTATCATAGGCTAGGCCACATAGGAAAAAAAAGGTTTTAAAACCTTGAAGAATAAAAACCTAGTTGAGGGGCTTGAAGATTGTAATCTCGAATTTGAATTATGTGAGCATTGTATATATGGAAAATAGCACCGTGTTTCTTTTTATTCCAGTCCTCATAAATCTTCTGGTTTGCTAGATTATATTCATTTGGATGTGTTTGGTCCAGTGAATATTCCTTCTTTGTCTAAATCAAGATACTAGGTATCATTCATTGATGATTATTCGAGAAGAACATTTGTTTATTTTTTGAAGAGTAAATCAGAAGTATTCAGTCGGTTTAAGGAATTTAAGAACCTTGTAGAAAATTAGACTAGAAGAAAAATTAAATGCTTAAGGACTGATAATGGTGGTGAATTTTGTTCTAATGAATTTGAAAGGTATTGCAAAGACCATGGGATTAAAAGACATAAGACTACACCTTATACTCCATAGTAGAATGGAGTTGTAGAAAGGTTCAATAGGATAGTGATGGAGAGAGCACAAAGTATGCTCAGTATTGTTGGTTTGGAGGAGAAGTTCTGGGCTGAGGCTGTATCTACTACATGTTACCTAATTAATCATTCCCCAAATTCTGCTCTTGTTGAGAAGACATCTTTGGAAGCGTGGTCTGGTAAGAATCCCTCCTTAAGACATATTCATGTTTTTGGCTGTGAGGCATATGCTTATGTGTCATATGAGAAAAGATCTAAGTTGGAGAACAAGGCTGTCAAATGTTTTTTCTTTGGCTATAGTGTTGGCATAAAAGGATACAAGCTTTGGAATCCTAATATGGAGAAGGTTGTATATAGTAGAAGTGTAATCTTTCATGAACGGAAGCCTTCTACCTTGGATCTGCAATTAGAGACAAAGTCAAAAAACAATAAGGATGTAGTTGGGATTCCTCCTACTCCAGATAAAGAGGAATTCAAAATTCAAAATGTACCTAAAACTGAGGAGAGCTCAAGTAGTTCTGAAAGTTCTGAAGAAGAAGAAGAACCTCAACCTCAGCAAGTGAGGAGGTCAACCCGTGACAGAAAACAACCTGATAGGTATGGGTTCTCTTTGATAGATTCTACTTGTTCCTATGCTTTAATTTCTAGCACTGATGAGCCTAGGACTGTAAAAGATGCATTTAAAATGTATGATTCAGACTCTTGGTTGGAAGCCATGAATGAAGAAATGACATCATTAGAAAAGAATGAAACCTAGAGTTTGGTGCCATTGCCTAAAGGCAAAAAAGTTGTGGGCTGCAAATGGGTATTTAAAAAGAAGATTGGTCTGGATGGCAGTGTGGAAAAGTATAACGTGAGATTGGTTGCAAAGGGTTATTCCTAGGTAGAGGGAATTGATTATGGGGAAATTTTTTTCTCCTATAGCTAAGTTGACGTCTATCAAAAAAAAATTATCACTTGCAACAACGTACAACTTAGAGGTCGAACAAATGGATGTGAAGACAAAATTTCTTCATGGTGATCTTGAAGAAGAAATCTATATGTCCTAGCTTGAGCATTTTGTTGAAAAAGGTAAAGAGAAACTAGTTTGCAAATTAAATAAGTCTCTATATGGGTTAAAGTAATCATCTAGAATGTGGTACCAAAAATTTGATACTTTTGTATTGTCTTTGGGATTTGTGAGATTGATGCAGAGGGTTAGGGATCTTAAAAGATACAATAAGTTATAGGATAACAATGATTTGCTTTTCAATCTCTCAACTAGGCACCAACCTAGAGAAAAGGCCTCAGCCTTGCACTCAAGACTTAATTGCTTCCATGTGGTTCCAAATCACTTGATTGATCTCAAAGGACTTAACCAAATCTAACTCAAATGGGTTTCAAGCCCTAACTCTCAGTTTTGTGCAAAACTCTCTTTTGCTGCTCAAATAGCTTTCTAGCCCTATTAGGCCTTTGGCGATGGAATCTTGTCTCTTCTCTCAAACTTTGCAATTTAACCTCTAACTTAATGATTTTATTAGGTGTTTTTTGTGATGGCTAACAACATATCAACTCACTTGCACCACTTGTTTCAGACTATCTTGCTTCTAACCCGGCTATTTCCTTAAAATTAGGCCTACTTAGCCCTATTTTACAAAGAAACCCCTCTTCAAATTTGTCTCCTGACCTTGAAACTCTCAACAGTCTTCCAAAACACTACCAAACCAAATATTTTCATACTTTTAATCTTCTAGGATACTCTCAACATACCCAACTATAAAACCCTCCCTAATTTGGCTTAAAACTAGGGCTTTTTGATTCTAGGGTTTCCAAACACTTCCAAGACTCAAAATTTAACTTTTCACCATTAATTCATCATGTCTCAACTACTTCAACTCAAAAGTATAACTCTTGTTAAGGCAGTTTTTCCATTGCTATACCCTAGGGTCAACCTTCAAGCCTTTTTTCATGCTAATTCATTGTGCACACTCAATTTTCCACCTTTCCTGCATATTTATTTGTTATTTTCTATTGGTACAAGTTAGGTTTGATCCATTTCATAGATTTCCATTCATACACTCCTTGAAATGGATCATTCTTTCATTTTAAAGCCCTCAAAACAGTGCAAATCTATCTTTTTCTGTACACAGTCAGCAAGAAAACATAAAAGAATTGATTCTTATTAACTTTCAGAGCATTCAAAGGTTAGAAAACATGCAAATACCAATTCTCAATCCATCTCCATGAATGAAACTTCAATAGGAATTCAATAAACTATCAAAAAGAACACAAAGAATGCCAAAAAACTGTATTTTACTACTTTTCCTTGAGGACAGTCTGTACAATTCCTTCAAAACTTCATCAACCTCCGTACAAGTGACTCTCCTGGGGTTATAGATAGATCCCCAAACTGCTCCAACCAATTCAAGTTGGTTTCCATTACATTAAGGTTAATTAAACTCTTAATCTCACTTTCCCACCCAAACTGAAATTTGAAAATTTGAAATTACAAAATCTAAATTTATTAACAATCACCACCTAAAAACTATTGGATATTCACTATCCAAGTTTATTTGACCTATTTAAGCATAATATCATTAATCAAAACCCATTGAACCTAATTTTCCCTTACATTGCATTTTTAATCCAAATTCTTTATCAGGAACCTTGAAACTTTTAACACCCTCATTACACTTATTCATCTCAAATGCCATTATAGGGTTCAATACATCATAATTGATGTTTTGATTTGTTTGGAAGGCCCTCCTAACCCCTGCACTCTCTTGGTTCTTGAACAACTCTTTGAAATCCTTGGGTGCTCCTACACCAGAGATCAAAATCTGATCATTGTGTCTATTATAAAGCTGAAAGTGATCAAGTCCTTATTATTGCTCTCTATGTTGATGATATGTTGTTCATAGGCAATAGTAAGCTAATGATTTCTGATCTTAAGACTCAGTTGTCTACTAAGTTCAAAATGAAAAATCTTGGTGCAGCAAGGTATATTTTGGGGATGGAGATAACCAGGGACAGAAATTGTAGAAAATTTTGGCTTAGTCAGAGTAAGTATATTAGGACTATTCTAGAGAGATTTTGCATGAATGATTACAATCAACTAGTTGTTCTAGTCTTGCAAGGAATGAAGCTATCTGTTGAAGACTATCCAAAATCTCCTATTGAGATGGAGGACATGACCAGTGTACCCTATGCTAGTGTGGTTGGCAGTCTCATGTATGCAATGGTCTGTACAAGGCCAGACATTGCCCAAGTAGTGGGAATTCTTAGTAAGTTTATGGCTAACCCAAGAAGAACACATTAAGATGCAGTGAAGAGAGTGTTTAGATATTTGAAGGGGACTTCAGATTTTGTTTTTTGTTACCATGGGAACTTGGTTGAATCACAGAGGACTCTGAGCATTCGTGGATATGTAGATTCTGATTGGGCAGGGGACATTGACAACAAGAGATCCACCAGTGGATATCTTTTCATCTTGAATAGTAAAGCAGTGAATTGGATGAGTAAGCGGCAAGCTATAGTTGCTTTGTCCACTATAGAGGGTGAATACATGGCAGCTACTCATGCTTGTAAAGAAGCAGTTTGGTTAAAACATTTGCGTACTAACATTGGTTTTGATGCAGGCCAAATAACTATTTTTTGTGATTGTCAGAGTGCAATTTGTTTGGCAAAGAATCCTACTTTCCATGCCAGAACAAAACATATAGATGTATAATACCACTTTGTACAAGATATGGTAGAGGATAGAAAGGTCAGTTTGGAAAAGTTTGATATTCTAGAGAATGTTGTAGATGCATTGACAAAGCTAATGAGCATAGACAATTTCAGGTGGTGTACCAGTTTAATGGGCCTTAGTACCCATGATTTTCAGTAAGTTATGTTGTGCTCTGGAGGTGCCTTTGTGATCTTCATCAAGTGGGAGATTGTTGGAAATATATGCCTCAATCATCATAGGCTGTAACCTCTATTGGAGGCAAGTCAGTGTGAGATTATCTATGTCTAGCTGACTAGTAGCTTTGAAACATTGTGTTTTGTATAGGTTGTTGTGACCTTGCAGAAGTCTTGTCGAATGGTCACACATTGGAATCTTCAGTGTGACATGTGTTCAGTGTGACCTCTTACCGCATGGAGATCTTTGGCCAATAGGCCATTCATATTTTATATCGGCAAGAGTCTTAGTGGTTTGCTATGAGCTCTCATCAATAGGAATGTCTTACCGACAATATTCACTCGGGGTAACCCAAAGGTCTCAAAAAGAAGTCTTAGTGATAAAAATTTGTCTTTCCAACTGTTGCTTGGTGCTCGATATGACTTAAAGTTTTCAGAGTAATGTCTCAGTGATAGCGGTAGAGTCTTGCCGACTACTGATTACTTCGTAGTAACTTTGAACCTTCGGTGGAATGTCTCAACGATAGCAAAAAGTCACATCGACTGTTGGATGCTTTGGTGTAACATAATGAACCTTGGTATGATCTCCTAGAAAAAGTGGTGTTTTTTTGCTGAAGGTTGAATGTTTCGGTATAAACCTTAAGAACTTGATATGATGTCTAGGTGAAATTCAATTGTCTAGCTAATAAGAACACTAATGTCTATTTGGCATATGAAGCTTTGGTATGACATCTCACTAAAATCAATGAGTCTTGGTGATAGTGATACATGTGGTGAACATCGGTATGAGGTCTTGGTGACATAAGGAAGTCTTAGCGATAGTCTCGTGAACTCGGTGTAACACAAGAAGGCTTGTTGGGATGTCTTGGCAAGAGCGATAGTCTTGCCGAAAGGAAAACTGAAGTTGATAAAAAATGTAAGCTCAGGGGAACCTCTTCCTGATGGAAACAACTCTTGCCGACATCGATATGAAGACTTTGTGGCATTGTGGAGATGCTGTTAGTGTCTCAACGAGATGCCAACAAAGTTTGAATTCTTTTGACCAAGCAATGACCATCTATGTGGTTGGTATTTGACCAATAGGAGAAGCCGAATGGGAACTACTAGTAGTTGGACCTTTGTGGCAATTTTGTGAGGAAGCTCGACAGCCAGGAATGACATGAATACATTCGGTAATTTTGCAGAGGTTCGGTTTGTTCAATCAATAGTTGTAGTATCAGTTTGAATTGTATCAGTGGATGAATTCTATTCTATGAAGGCTGTAATGTGAATGCTCTGTAACAAGATTGATCATTGTGAAAGCTGTTGTAATATGACATTAGAAAGATAAGTCTGATATTTGTATGTAATCTCCATTACTATAATACAAAGTGATTTCTCTTGGTGTGGTGGGTTTTTCTCCCGTAAGGGTTTTCCCATGTAAATTTGGTGTTCATATGTGTTTTTCAAATACTCTATTTCTATTATCTATTTCAAGTGCATCTTAATTGGACTGTAATTGTGAATTTTAAAGAGTATCTACATTCTTCCCTGAGGTTTTGATGTTAGGAGAGTTGTTTCTGCATCTAGCTTTCTTTACAAGAGGTCATAACTTGAAGCCTATTGATTTCTAAGAAAAATCCATTTACAGACACACTCATGTGTCATATGTGAATTTTCATGTCAATTTTCAACTTCCTACGATAAGTTTTGTAAGGGTTTCAAAAAGTGAAGCTGGAAGGTTTTGTCACATTTTTATTTCCAAATGTTCAGTTTTGCAAAGTGGCTTCCGTTTTGCAACCAAATGATTGTCATGTTAGAATGATTGTTGCTCTTAGATCTCCATGACTAAAGATCTCCATGCCTAAAGGACCTCACATGTTAGTTTTTATAGCTTCATGATTTGATTTGCTATTTTTAGCAAGTCAAAACCAAATGCAATTTCTCCAATTTTGCATTTGCATTTCTGACAGCATTTCAAGGTGGTCAACTTTGACACTTCATATCTTTTGATCAGTAATTACTCAAGTCAATCCTTCATGCACACATGCTCAGTGTACCTAAATGATCTACTGTGTTGAGTGGAAGCTCGCTAGGAGTCGATTTGCTATTTTTGCAAATTGAAGATTGGGTCAGTTTTAATTTGTTTAGAAAGGCTGCAGTTTCATAAAAGTTTAACTGGGCTACTTTTAGGTTGAATATCTTCCACCTTAGGATTCATTTCTCTAAACTGTCTATTGTATTCAAATATCTAGAGCAATTGCTACATGTCTACAAGTTTTTATAACTTCACGAGGTCATTTGCCTAGTTTTCAAGGCCAATTCTGGAGCCTACTTGGTCAGTTTGCACTATTCTCCAAAGTGCTAGAAAGAAAATTTTGATGGAAACCCATTTCATGTTTTCACTTGGGATACATTCTAGAAGTTGTGTTTGATTAATTTGAAGCAAAATTTGTTTGAAAACAAAAAAAATTAGTCGGGCCCACATGGGGACCCTGCAAGCTCTTGCTAGGGGACACTTTAGTTATGGAAGGTATGAATTTTAGAGCACTACTCCATCAGTTGTTTGTCACTCATCATCATCAGTAGATTTTTTTATTTATCTATTAAAGATGGTTGCACTTGAGTGCATAGGATTAAGTTACAACACTTTTGATATTGCTAAATTGTTTTAGCAACTGAATGATACTTAAAGGTATATCAATCAGACAATGTATTGTTGCCGCTTTGACTCAAGGTTTGGGTGAGATATATTGATTCTTCATCTGATTGAGACCATTTAGGATGAATAAAAATTAGTAGTGATAATTATGGGGCTACAACATGTTTTGTAAAGAGTTGATAGTCACATAGAGTGAGGACTCACTAATCTTTGAGATTATAATGCCAACTCATTGAAGTAGCAGTATAAAGGAAAATTAAGCACAACTACAAGTGTGAAGGATTGCTGATGGCACCAACAAAGACATAATTTATAAGCTTTCAAATGATGAACCCCATGCCTAGCTATTGCACAATGTACACAATATGGATTCATTGAAAATTCTTCAAATATTTTAGGAAAATGAATTTGATGAAAAGGCCAGCACATTGAATGGGAGAAGCCTGTGACAAAGGTAGAAAGATATATCTGTTATAAATGATGTTATAGTAGCCATGCCAGCTAAGAGGAGATCTAGCATGCTATGAGTGAGGAAAGTTCCCACAAATGAACTTATTTGAAAGATCTTATAAACTAAAAGTAGATACATATAATGCTAGCTCAAAATATATCTATTGAAAATATGTTGGAATAGGAGCTTTGAAAAAAAATACCACAAGAAAATGAAACTAGAGCTGGGCACCATGACTGGAGAACTCAAACAAAATGGCACACATAAAATAGGTGTTGAAAATGCTTGTGAAACTTTCAACATAGCCATGGAATAGGGTTTGGATACCCATCAAAAGTAAATGAGGGAGCGAAATTGTTGAAGAGGGCTTCAAAAAATTTAAAACAAATGCATTTAGTGGCTATAAGGTTGTACCTCAATAGCCTCATTTGTCAGAACGTTAGCCAAAAAATGGATCTGTAAAACAAAATCCTATTTTCCAGCACTGCCAGAGGAGGAGGCATTTAAAATGGGCATACAAAATGTTGAAAGCCCTCAATTAAGGAGACCCTTATTTCCAATGCCATCACCAATAGTGAAAACATGATAAATATGTTATAAAAGGCCCATAAATCTAGCAAAAATCAAACAAAAGATGGAGGAACTTTATCAGATGTTTCCTACATTATGTTGCAAATGCAACAAGGAAGCCCATGCACTACACAGTGAACATTAAAAGGCTACGCCCAACCTCTACAGAATGATCTTCATAGGAAACTTGCCACCATGGTTAAAGAGGGGAGTTGCAAAGCTCATTTAGAATGACAATGGATTAGGGCAAGAAAATAGGCTGAAGTTAATCTGACGATGGAGAACAAAGGAAACAATGCAACACGATCATAGCCCTTGCTCGCTATTTCACAATCAGAAGGTGCTCACTATTTAATTATCATGAAATAGTGAGATTTTGCCATGTGGCACAGTGGACCCAGTTGGAGTTTGAAGCAAATAAAATTTTAAATGGAGCCCGATGAACTAAAAGGGAAAATATTTAATCACTTCATGGTTTTTCATAAAAGGTAAGTAAATGGTGTGGCCCCATCAAAAATTTAATGGATGGGCATAGTTTGAAGGAATATAATTTCAAAACCAAAATAAATGTGAGATGAAATCTCAACCTCACACCGCTATATTGCAATAAAATCTTGCTCACGGGTTAATTCTCGCGAGATGGGAGGATGAGGCCATGTGGCAAGTGTGGGCCTAGTAGAGTTGAGTGCTCCCGTGAATAAGTGAAAGAGGCCTTTAATTTTTAAATGGCATCAAGTTATTTTATTTGCTGATGAATTAGGTAAATTGTTTTAAATTTAAAGAATGGGGAAATATTAAATGTGGTGAGTCAATAAAGTTTTGCTCGGTGTATTATTTAAGGGGGCTTTCATGTATTATTTGAAGGAAGTAAATATTTAAAATTAAATGTTTATGGGAAAATACACAAGGTGGGCCCAACACAGGTGTGGACTTGTTTTAAGAAGCCTGATGAATTTTTCAAAAGCCATGGAAATTGAAATGGTAAAAGGTGAGTGTGCCCATAAAATGAGGACTATAAATATTTTTAAGAAAGCATATTTTCTTAAGTATTTAAATATGAAACAAATTGGGTAGGGATAAAATATTTTACCCATAGAGATTTTTAAAAGGCCCCATTCTTAAGGAAAAATATTTTAACAGTGAAAGTCAAGTGCACACAGGCAAAGTGAATTTATTTGTTGTGCAATCAAATATTTTATTGTTGGATGTAAATGGAAAGACAAGTAAAAGTGAATTTTTTATTCACTATACATATGGAAATAATATATTTTGTTTGCATAAAGTTAGAAGGAAAAATATAAAGTACACCAAATACAAACAAAATTTTCACGGGAAGAGGAAAATTTTTATATAGTTGAGTGAATATGGAGAGTGTTTTTATGGGCATCTTTTCTATTAAAGAACAACTAACAACAAAAGAAGATTGCAGGAAAAGTTTGTTATAGAGAGAGGAGAGATGTTTTACATTCTATTGATCAACGGTGAAGAGGATTCTAGATGGCATCTTCGGATTAGCTTTAGGGATTCTTTTGAATCTTCTCTTCTTCTATTTTCTTCTCTTCTCTTCTCATTATTCTGGTTGAGGAGATTAAGTTCTAGGTTTTGGGGTTTTGTATGAGGTTGAGGTAGATAGAGAATTATAAATTCTGAGTCATTTCTTGAGTTTGTAAGCTGTAATTTTTTTATTTCATGAGCAAATACAATCAGTTTACACAAATAAATCATGAAAATGTGTGCACATTCATGAATATATTCAAATTTTCTCCGTACTTGTATAGTTTAATCATATGAATTCAATAATACAAAGCATCTTTGAGTTTTTCATCTCAAATTTCATGAGATTGTGTTATTTGCTTATGGGTCTATTTCAAGGAAATGGTTAAATACTTTGAGCAAATAACAGTGATTTCAAGTGTGCAAGTTGGATTTAGTAAGGAGAGTTTGATTAATAATAGGATTGGGATTGTTGGTGTAAGGCACTAACAGTTGATGCAAGGCATTAACAATTTAAATCCACTGGTTGAATGTCATTTGTTGATGAATTCTTTAAATGTGTTTGATTCCATGGCCCAAAATTGGGTATTGATTTATTGTGTAGCTTAGTCCATCTCAGAAACATTTTATAAATTCAAAATCATTTTAAATCCCTAGGTGTTTTAGTTATCTCATTCTCCAAATAATTGATATTACTAATGAATAGCCAATTCTATTCAGTATTATCCTATTATGTTGAGCTATTAAATGAGGTTATCTATTAAGCAATATTAGGTTATGTATGTGTTTTAATTTGTTGATATTTGTAAAGGGATCACCCTTGCGGGTCCTACATAGCCCAAAGTGTAGGAGGCTTTTAAAGTCCTCGTCAGTTGGTCTAGGTCCTTCGAGCTTCCCTTGATTGGAATTGGCAATTCCATAGGTAGATTAGAAGACAAAATTTGTTGCAGTAAAAAAAAAACCAACAAAATGGTGACTCTGCTGGTGATAACTTTGAATCTCCAAGTGCAGACTACTTAGTTATAGAGTCATATTATTGTTTTCCATTTTGAATTTAGTTCAAATCTTGAAGGATCCTAAGCCTGGAGAGATAATTGTTGTAGTGAACCTAACTAATTTCAAGATCTATGGTGCTCTACTGGTGAAAGGTACTCAAAAAAAATTTACATGTGAAAGAACTTCCTGTTGTTTGAAGTTCATTCCTCTTTGAAGAGAGCTGGCGGCTCTATGAGAAGAACCTATTGAATATTTAAAGAATACAATTCTAGATCTACAATATTTCTAGAAAAATTGCAATAGTGGCAATGTTTCCAAATATTATTCACATATTTGAACTTCTTAGAAAGAAATTTTGGTTCCCTATTTAGTGATTTAGCACTACCAGAGGGAAAGAATAGTTAATTTAAATTTGCACACTTCCATTTTCTAGATCTGTTGAATGTAGTTGCAGTTCCATTGAAATAATTTTGTCTAGTGCTCAAATCTTTGCTAATTTGGATGGTTTGAATGTATTTGTACATCTTAAGGATTTCCATCCATTTGTGTTGTTATACATTTCAAGTCTAGGTTGTCATTATTTCATTAATTGTCATTGTAATCCTTCATATGGTCATGATTGTAATTATGCAATAATTAGAGAGCCTTGAATTGTAATATCTATGGATCATAAGATAGCCATTCTTGTAGACACTTTGAGACAACTTATTAAGAAGTGTCAGAAGTCTAATAATCTTCGTTCATTTGAGACCCCAAAATGTAAGAACACAAGAGTGCATAAGTATAAGATAAGGCCTGAATGGAAAGAAATGTTTGAAATAGGACTTGGGGAAATGGATGAAAGACACCTGATGTTTCAACAAGCCTGGTTAAGAGACAATCATATTGTATCTACTTTCCAAACTGTTGCACCATTTGTGAATTCCTTTGATCCATTGTATGCCCAGTTAGATTTTTCTTGGGTTGATTACAAATTTTAATGTATGCCAGCTCAAGTCTACAAGAAGATGCCTAGATTTGATGGATATAATGTTTGTGAAGGAAATTCACATGCCAAAAAAATTTCCAACTTCATGGAGAAACACTCATTTGAATATCAGGATATGTGGATGAGATTCTTTGTTAGATCTCTTGAAGCATGAGCTAGCGATTGGTATTTAAGGTTCCCTGAGAAGTCATTGTAGGATTTGAGAAATACAAATCCACAGAACCCAGAGAACACCTGCATGCAAGAAACTTATCACAGAGAAAGAAAGAGAACAAAACAAAGGGTTTTTGCTCTGATATTGTGTTTTTTTCCCGCTGGGTTTTCTCCTTTACTCTGCTTTATAGAGATTTTGTTGTATTCGGGTACCTGATTAGGCCATGTTGCTGGGACCCACAGTTGCATTGTAGTTCCTTTTCTTTCTTCTGCATTGTTTGTAGCTGCATTGTAGCTCATCTTAAGGGGGGGTGTTAGAGTAAAGTAATTAATTTCCTTGCTAAGATAAATTGGTGAATGCTTATAGAAAAGAGTTTGTGAGAGATCCTTATGAACTTGTCATAAGGTTAAAGCGGATCAAGAAACAAGATGAAGATTCAAGTGTTGATTTTAGTCATATATTTTTTGTTTCCTTGTCACTAGTCCTAGACAATTTTAGACCTAGCACATCATATTGTATTCATATGTATTTTGAAGCTTATGAAGAAGGATCTAGTGCATTGTTAAAAGAGTTTGAAATATTGAGTATGCAGATGGCTTACATAGTCCTAGACATTTTGAAGAAGTAGAGGAATGAATATATGGAAAGCTTGTTGTCTTCAATTGTCAGTAAACATGCTAATGAAATCAGCAACTCTGTGAATGTGAACGATCAGAGGTCTTCACACAAATGCATAGTTGAGAAGGTAGCAGATGAAAAGGATGCATCATCAGATGATGAGAAAGTTGTTAATGAAAAACTTACAGAGGAAGTATACCAAACTAAGAATCAGCAGTTGAGTCTTCTGAGCCAAGAACATGATGAAGGATATTAGTTGGACTTACTCTTTGAAGAAGAGAAACGCAATCAGCAATGTTGTAATACAGTTGACCATGTCAATCCTACAAGGGTTAAATGTAGCTTTGGTATAAATCTCCATGATGAGACATTTGAATTTGCTAACTTAGGGAATTCTCTTGAGAACATCAATTTACCAGCTACAAGTGATAGAGTATGTGATGAAGTTTAGTTTGAAATATCAACTGCAAGAAGTTGCAATAAGGAAACAATTGATGGTTTTCAGTTTGATAGAGAAGATGTTTATGTCTACCCTCAAGATGATGTAAATGACAAACTCAATGAGGACATCCAGTCCAATGTTGAAATACAAAGAGATGTGGATTGTTGTTATGATAGCCCAATGGTGAGTAAGGATGGACAAGTGGATGGTCTATTCTCTATGACAGATTGTGACCATGTTTCTGGAAATGTTGTTAACAATTCAATCTCTTATGATTGGGGAAACCCTATTTATGATCATCCCATTGAGTTTTCAAACTTTGTTGATGATGATGTTTTGGCATACCCTGATTTTCTATTTGATAATGTATCCAATTCAAGTGAAGATCAGGAAGAGGAAGTAGTTGAAGTAATATATCAGAACAATGATCTATTAAGTTGTGAACAAATCTTAGATTTATTGACCATTGAATATGCATCTTTTATCTTTGACAATGATGATGATCTTCATGTTGTAAGGCATGATGCTACAAGTGAATTTGATTCTCCTTCAAATTATGAACTAGATGATCATGATGATAATAATGAGGATGAAGACAAGTAGCTATATGATTGCAATGATGCAATGCATGATGATTATGAAAGTGAGCATGTTGATGCAAACTCAAAGATCTGTTTTAATGAGTTTGAAGCAACAAATGAGCATAAGGTTTGCATATCTAATGAGCCAAGTATTGAGAATCAAAATGAAGATTTGGAGAAGCCTTTGTTTGATGACTTGAATGAGCCTAGGCATGAGTCTTTTCATGTGAATGTAGATGTTGATTTCAATGAGAAATTAGATTGTGCTTTTGAACTAGAATCACTCATTTCTGAGTAGGATTATGATACTGAAGATGATGATACCTTATATTCAGAGGATGACACTATGACAATAGATGATGAGTTAGAAATATCTGATGACTCTCAATACCAGCATGACGAAGAGCAAGTACAAAGTGTGCTAATGCATGAGTGTATCTTTTTTAATACAATTGAAGATAGTTTACATGATGAGCTAGATCTTCTAGCAAGTTCTTGTGATGGTATAAATTTTGATGTGAAAACTAATGATCAGATTGAGCATAATAGTTCCAGCCATGTAGTAGATTGTGAGTATTATTTTTGTCAGCTGGAAGAAGTTTTCATTGAATGTGGCAATGTGTAGAACATTGAAACAAGTTTTTTTCAACTTGAGAGTGATTTACATGATGAACGTAATCAGTTGTTGCCACATGAAAATCAACATTCTAAAAGTATGTCTGAATTTCAAATGCATAATGATTATGAACATGTTGATAGTGTGGTGTATGATGGCCTGTTGAGAAGTACCAACTTGTTCAATCAGGCAGATGGTTGTGATCAGACTATGCTTTCATATGGTCTTGATCCCCATTTTAAAATGTTGCCACTTGATTCAGAATTAGAGAATGATGAGAATGGTAGTGAGGTGGCCTATTTGATTTGGTTTCCAATTGATGAGAAAGTTGAATGGAGAGAAAGTTTCCACTTGCATGAAGGTAGCCTGATACTTATGTTTGCAAGGGTGCAGTCACTCATATTGTTATGGTTTGACAGAGGCAAGCATGAGTTGAGGGAGATCAACTCTTTTTATAGAATTGTGTTTGAAAGAGGTAATGCTGACTCCCCTTTTTCATTTGGTGGTCTGGTGTCAACAGATGAAGTTAAAAAAGAAGAATGAATAAAGGAGCAGTTTAAGGACACCTGATTGACTCAGCATTTGGTCTACTCCCCAGAGATCTGGAATCTTGCTATGCCCACACAGGGCATACATCCCTAGTCAGAGCCACTGTTGGAACTCTCAATTTTTTCAAATTTGAGATGCCCATATCAAAAAAATTTCCTCGGCACTTTCAGAAGTGCACCTAATTAATCTACCTGAATGGCTTACTTTGAGAGGCCATAACTTGAAGCTTGTTGATTTATAAGAAAAATCCATTTGGGGACACACTCATGTGCTAAATGTGAATGTGCATGTCAATTTTTAGCTTCCTATGATAAGTTTTTTCAGGGTTTCAAAAAGTGAAGCTGGAGGGTTTTGTCACATTTATGTTGTTTACAAATTTTTAGTTTTGCAAAGTAGCTTCCATTTGAGCTTGCATTTTGTAACCAAATGATTGTCATGTCACAATAATTTTCTTTCTTAGATCCCCATGCCTAAACAACTTCACACGTCAGTTTTTAGACCTTCATGATTTGATTTGCTATTTTTAGCAGGTCAAAATAAAATGCAATTTCTCCAGTTTTGCATTTGCATTTCTAACAACATTTCAAGGTGGTCAACTTTGACACTTCATAGCTTTTGATCAGTAATTTCTCAAGTCAATCCTTCTTGCATATGTGCTCAATGTACCTAAACGATCTACTGTGTCTAGTGGCAACTCGCCAGGAGTTGATTTGCTATTTTTGCAAATTGGCGATTGGGTTAGTTTTAATTGGCTCAGAAAGGTTGCAATTTCAAAAAAGTTCAACTTAGCTACTTTGAGGTCGAATATATTTCACCTCGGGATTCATTTTTCTGAACTGTCTATTGCTTCAAATCTCTAGAGCAATGGCTACATGTCTACAAGTTTTTATAACTTCACGAGGTCGTTTGCCTAGTTTTCAAGGCCGATTCTAAAGCCTACTTGGTTAGTTTGCACTATTCTCCAAAGTGCTAGAAAGAAAATTCTGATGGAAACCCATTTCATGTTTTCACTGTGGATACATTTGAGAAGTTGTGATTGATTAATTTGAAGCATAAGTTGTTTGAAAACAAAAAAAAATTAGTCGAGCCCACATGGGGACCCGACAAGCTCTTGCTAGGGGATACTTTAGTTATGGAAGGTATGAATTTCAGAGCACTACTCCATCAGTTGGTTGTCACTCATCATCATCACTAGATTTTTTTATATATCTATTGAAGATGGTTGCACTTGAGTGCATGGGATTAAGTTACAACACTTTTGATATTGCTAAATTGTTTGAACAACTGAATGATACTTAAAGGTATATCAATCAGACAATGTATTGTTGCAGCCTTGACTCAAGGTTGGGGTGATATCTATTGATTCTTCATCTGATTAAGACCATTTAGGATAAATACAAATTAGTAGTGATAATCATGGGGCTACAACATGTTTTGTAAGAGTTGATAGTCACATAGAGTGAGGACTCACTAATCTCTAAGATTATAATGCCAACTCATTGAAGCAGCAGTATAAAGGAAAATTAAGCACAACTACAAATGTGAAGGATTGCTGATGGCACCAGCAAAGATAGAATTTATAAGCTTTCAAATGATGAATCCCATGCCTAGTTGTTGCACAATGTACAGAATATGGATTCATTAGAAATTCTTCAAAGACTTTAGGAAAATGAATTTGATGAAAGGCCAACGCATTGAATGGGAGAAGCCCACGCTAAAGGCATAAAGATATATCTATTGTAGATGATGGAATAGTAGCCATTCCAATTAAGAGGAGATCTAGCATGCTATGAATGAGGAAAGTGCCCACAAATGAACTTATTTGAAAGATCTTATAAACTAAAAGCAGATACATATAATCTTGGCTCAAAATATATCTGTTGAAAATCTATTGGAACATGAACTTTCAAAACAAATGCCACTGGAAAATGTAACTGGAGTTGGGCATAATGAATGGAGGACTCAAATAGAATGGCACACCTAAAACAGGTGTTGAAAATTCTTGTGAAACTTTCAACGCAGCTACGGAACAGGGTTTGGATACCCATCAAAAGAAAATGAGCTAGCGAAATTATTGAAGAGGGCTTCAAAAATTATAAAACAAATGCATTTAGTGGTTGTAAGGCCATACCTCAATAGCCTCATTTGTCAGAACATTAGCCACAAAATGGATCTATAAAACAAAATCCTATTTTCCAACACTGCCAGAGGAGGAGGCATTTAAAATGGGCATACAAAATGTTGAAAGCCCTCAATTAAGGATACCCTTGTTTCCAACACCATCACTAGCAGTGAAAACATGATAAATATGTTATAAAAGGCCCAAGAATCTAGCAAAAATCAAACAATTGATGGAGGAACTTTATCAAATGTTTCCTGCATTGTGTTGCAAATGCAACAAGGAAGCCCATGCACCACACAGTGAACATTAAAAGGCCGCATCTAGCCTCTACAGAATGATCTTCATAGGAA
This sequence comes from Sequoia sempervirens, assembly GCA_007258455.2. Classification (NCBI taxonomy): domain Eukaryota; kingdom Viridiplantae; phylum Streptophyta; class Pinopsida; order Cupressales; family Cupressaceae; genus Sequoia; species Sequoia sempervirens. The sequence goes on from VDFB02012041.1 coordinate 52,516, forward strand.
ACGTTCTACCATGGTTAAAGAGGGGAGTTGCATAGCTCATTCAGAATGACAATTGATTAGGCAAGCAAATAGGCCAAAGTTAATCTGACGGTAGAGAGCAAAGGACACAATACAGCATGATCATGGCCCTTGCCCACTAGTTCACAATTAGAAGGTGCTAAATATTTAATTATCATGAAATAGCAAGATTTTTCCACATGGCACAATGGACCTAGCTAGAGTTTGAAGTAGATAAAACTTTAAATGGAGCCCGATGAACTAAAAGGGAAAATATTTAATCGCTCCATGGTTTTGCATAAAAGGTAAGTAAATGGTGTGGCCCCATAAAAAATTTAATGCATGGGAATAGTTTGAAGGAATATAATTTCAAAATCAAAATAAATGTGAGATGAAATCTCAACCTCACCCCGCTATATTGCAATAAAAACTTGCTCACAGGTTAGTTCTCACGAGATGGCAGGATGAGGCCATGTGGAAAGTGTGGGCCCTATAGAGTTGAGTGCTCCCATGAAGAATTGAAAAAGGCCTTTAATTTTTAAATGGCATAAATTTATTTTATTTTCCGATGAGTCAGGTAAATTGTTTTAGATTTAAAGAATGGGGAAATATTAAATGTGGTGAGCCGATAAAGTTTTGCTCGGTGTATTATTTAAGGGGTCTTTCATGTATTATTTGAAGGAAGTAAATATTTAAAATTAAATGTTTATTGGAAAATACACAAGGTGGGCCCAACACGGGTGTGGACTTGTTTTAAGAAACCTGATGAATTTTTCAAAAGCCATGGAAATTGAAATGGTAAAAGGTGGGTGTGCTCGTAAAATGAGGACTATAAATACTTTAAGAAAACATATTTTCTTAAGTATTTAAATATGAAACAAGATGGGCAAGGATAAAATATTTTACCCATTGAGATTTCTAAAAGGCCCCATTCTTAAGGAAAAATATTTTAACAGTGAAAGTCAAGTGCACATGGGAAAAGTGAATTTATTTGTTTTGCAGTCAAATATTTTATTACTGGATGTAAATGCAAAGACAAGTTAAAGTGAATTTTTTATTCACTATACATATGGAAATAATATATTTTGCTTGCATAAAGTTAGAAGGAAAAATATAAAGTGCAACAAATACAAACAAAATATTCACAGGCAGAGAGGAAATTTTTTATACAGTTGAGTGAATATGGAGAGTGTTTACATGGGCATCTTTTCTATTGAAGAACAACTAACACCAAAGGTAGATTGTTGGAAAAGTTTGTTACAAAGAGACGAGAGATGCTTTGCATTGTATTGATCAACGATGAAGATGATTCTAGATGGCATCTCCGAATCAACTTTAGGGCTTCTTCTGAATCTTCTCTTCTATTTTCTTCTCTTCTCTTCTCATTATTCTAGTTGAGGAGATTAAGTTCTAGGTTTTGAGGTTTTGGATGAGGTTGGGGTAGATAGAGAATTTTAAATTCTGAGTCATTTCTTGAGTCTATAAGCTATAATTTTTTTTATTTCATGAGCAAATACAACCAGTTTATGCAAATAAATCATGAAAGTGTGTGCACATTCATGAATATATTCAAATTGTCTCCATACTTGTATAGTTTAATCATATGAATTCAATAATACAAAGTATCTTCAAGTTTTTCATCTCAAATTTCATGAGATTGTGTTATTTGTTGATAGGTCTATTTCAATGAAATGGTTAAATAATTTGAGCAGATAATAGTGATTTCAAGTGTGCAGGTTGGATTTGGTAAGGAGAGTTTCATTAATAATAGGAGTGGGATTATTGGTGTAAGGCACTAATAGTTGATGCAAGGCATTAACAATTTAAATCCACTGGTTGAATTTCATTTGTTGATGAATTCTTTAAATGTGTTTGACTCGGCCTAGAACTAGGCACTGATTTATCTTGTAGCTTAGTGCATCTCAGAAACATTTTATAAATTCAAAATCATTTTAAATCCCTGGTTGTTGTAGCTATCTCATGCTCCAAATAGTTGATATTACTAATGAATAACCAATTCTATGTGGTATTATCCTATTATGTTGAGATATTAAATGAGATTATTTTTTAAGCAATATTCTATTATGTGTGTTTTAATTTGTTGATATTGCTAAAGGGATCACCCTCCCAGGTTCTGCAGAGCCCAAAGTGTAGGAGGATTTTAAATTCCTCACTAGTTGGTCCAGGTCCTTCAAGCTGCCCTTGATTGGAATTGGCAATTCCATAGGTAGATTAGAAGACAAACTTGTTTGTAGTTAAAAAACAAACCAAAATTGGGATTGAGATTGGCCAAAAGCATTGAATTCAAAAGTTGAAAATCATTGGTGACTCAGCATTAATTTTGTTCCAAGTTAGGTCCAAGTTTGTATCAAAAAATAAGATATTGAAATAGTACAAGAATGTTGTTTGGGACTCAATAAAACAATTTGATGCTTTTGGCATTAATTGGTTAGGAAGGAGTAAGAAGGTTATGGTATATCTATTGGAAAACATAGCATTAAGGCCTAATGATATAACTTTTGTTGTTATCTAAAAGCTTTAGGTGTACATTAAAGGCCATATATCCCTGACAACATTCAAAATTGGCAAGTGTTCAATGATGATGAGGACATATTGAAGTTCCTGCAATGTATAAACCAATAGGAAAGTTAGGAAATTAATTTTGGAGCATTTGTTAAGGTGGTTGATGGAAAAGAGACAATATTTGGCAATGATGTCATTCAACTCAAGACTAACAAAATTCCTTTAGTTCCTTAGGAAAGAGTTTTTGATGGACCTGATAAAAGTACTATTAAGTAGAATTCCACTCACCAGTATGACCTTGAACAAATAAATTTGGGTATTGAAAATTCTCCAAAGAAAGTCTATGTGGGAAAGAAAATGAAGTGATAGATCAAATAAATTCTTATTACTTTTTTGAGAAACTATAGGAATGTATTTGTATGGTCTTATGATGAATTGAAGGCATACACAGAGGATTTTTTTGAATGTGAGATACCTAAAACATAGAAAATTGTTGCCACAAGGATTTTAGGACCTAGGGCAACAAGCTTTCAATACTCCACATTCAAGGATTCCCTAGAGATCCTAATCAAATGGTGAGAATGGGAGAAAGAGATCTGCTAAGGGACTATCCTAGGGTATGTTTAGATGTTAATTAGGGGTTCACCACCAAGCTAGGGCTTGGAAAATGTATGAAATGCAAGATCTAATGATTGAGCTCAATGATGCAAGAAACTTCACTAAATGAATTATAAATGCAAATAAATCAAAATAGCAAATTGGAAAAATATACATGAGCACCTGGAAACCTGAGAGAAATTGAATGTAGGCTTGAAATACTAAATAACCTAAAATTTTGGCACATTGGGACTCATACACCAGTTTGGGCATATAACTCCCAGATCATGGTTTCTAGTCAGAAATAGGTTTCTTGAAAAAGGGTATTTAAAACTGCCAAAATCTAAAAAATGACCTAAACTAGGACTCATACGCTAGGACTAGCATATGAGTCTAGTTAGGGTTTTCTAGAACTTCAAAGCCTCAATATGGTCTTTAGTGTCTGCTTTGTCCTTCCCAATTGATTTCCAGACCTAAAACCCTGATTTCGAGACTGTAGGTGACTTTTTAGTGAAGAATACAACCTTGTAATTGAGGGGACAATTCCAACAACTTTCTCCAAGCTTGTAACCTAATCTTCAAAGGTCCTTCAAGCTCCAAGACACCGAGATCTACAATCACACATGTAAAGAGAAGAAAAACTTGTTGATTGTTAGTGACTAGGGGTTTTCCTTGGTCAAACCCCTTGTAGGTAATTAAACTTAATGATAAGATAATGAAATGAAGGTATAGAACATAAAATAAAGAATACGATTGATGGAAAATAATACCTTGAACGATGTCTTGTAAATCTGCAATTTAACATGAAATGGCCATGAAGGATGTAGATCTAGATCTTGATATCAATGTAGAACAATGATTGACATTGTACCTTGAATGAAACATCACAACACAAGCTCAATAAGATGCTTGATAATCTTGAAATCATGATGGATCTTGAATTTTTACAACAATTGATGAATAATTTTTCCCTTGAATGTCTTAGAAATGATCTTGAATTCTCTCTTGATGATCTTTTAAAGTCTTAGAATGCTTAACTCTTGAGTGCTTGACTTGATATCATGTAGGCTTATGTCAAATAATGATTTGAAAGATCATTTATATAGGAAATTCATCTAATATCCTATGTATTAGATCCGAGAGGTTTACATACATGAAATTTGAACTTAAAACTTAGTTTTTCTTGCTCAAAACCCAAAAAATAGGCCAAATGGGACTCATACGCCATATGTGGCATATGGGTCCCACCTAGGTGGGACTCATACACCCAAGGTGGTATATGGGTCCCATAGGACCTATTTGAAGAGAAAGAATGTCGGGGAGTTAAGAAAATGGTGCAAGAGCACCTACACCTCATCCTCCATTTTCGCTCATTTAATGAAAATTTGTTGTTAGGAGGTTAGAATTAGTCTTTTTGAGTCTTTTAGTCATTAATAAGGTCAATCAAGACCATTGAGCAAGATCTAGGGTGATTTTTTGAGTTTTGAGTCAAAATATGCAACAATGCAATCTTGCACTAAAAGTTGCTTTTGTAGCCTTTGAAGGCAAAAATGTGAATTTTTATGTAATTGTGCAAGGTTTGGGGTCTTGAAAATGTAATAAGGCTGTTTCAATGTTATTTGAATGGTTGTTAAGGTCTTAGGTCTTTAGGATTGCAAAGTTGCTTCAAAATGCAAAGTTGTCATAAGGAAATTTGGCGTAAAATCAGCATTAATGATGTAATTTCATTAACTAATGGTTCCCTCCTTCAAAAATCAGTTGAGGGCAGTTGTAAATGATGGGAAAAAAGTTTAAGAAGCCTCCCTTGGGTTGAGGTTGGGCTGTTGTTGGCAGTTTTGAATTTTTGAAGCATTTAATAAGAAGAAAACTTTGTTTTTTCTGTTTTTTACAGCATTTTTTCCTGATCCCGTGCTTGGTACGGCTTGGTACATAATTTTACGGACTCAAAATCATAACGGTTTGAAAGAGGGCAGATTATACTTTCTTTTGGTGGTGATTTGGCTCGTTTTCATTAAGAATTGAATAAGTTACATCAATTTTAGTGAAAGTGGGTCTGAAATCTTGCAAAACAAGGGTTTGGTCACCAAAATGGATGTAATTCCCATTTCCACCGTGCGAAAAATATAAAAACTGGTGGATTGGTAGATTTAGGACTCCTTTACATTCTGAAATTTGTTTCATATTGAAAAATGGAGTTTTGCAAAAGTTATGTGATGCCCTAGGTCTGGTTTTACCTTGAAATAGTCCAAAAAATGATCATTTGTAAGCATTTCTTTCAATTTCTGATTATTTGAGTAAATAGAATGGATGAAACATGTGAAATGGGTCTTGGGGAACCTGTTGAAGTCCATTAAAGGCATTAGGGGTGTTGGGGTGTGCCTTGAAAAGTTGAAAGCTTCCTTGTACATGCCTAGTTAAGCCTTGTTTATGGCTTGTAAATCAATCTTTTGATACATTTGTTTCGGGTGTTTGATCCTGTGCTTTTGGGAACTTTTGGGGGATCTTGTTAGAAGTCTAAAACCTGATTTAATTGTCTGGTTAATTCCTTTAATAAGTTTTTATTTTGACTGTCCTATTTGGCAATGTTGCAAGGTTGCATGGGCTTGTGTAAGAGTGATGAGAGAATGGGAGTTTTTGAGTGTAAAGTCAAGTTATTTGGTCTTGTTTTGACATTTTGAGAGTGTACACAGCATCCCCAAGTCCTTCAAACATGTCTGGTTGTGAGAGTTGAGTTGGGTGATCAAGTTTCTTGTTGGAAGGAATAGTGAAGTTGATGTATGCATTTAGAGAAGCTATTGGAAAAAGGTCTTGCTTCCCCTGCCACTCTGCATCATAGTGGTATCAGAGCAGGGAGTAGGTTTTGGTTTGCATTTTGCAGGTTGAAGAAAAAGAAAGTTTGACAAGATGCCTCCAAAGAGCAAAGATATGGCTAAAGAGATGAGGGAGATGAAGGAAAGGCATGCAAGAGAACTCAAAGAGTTGGAAGAGAGAGTCATAGCCCTGGAGACAAACAAGAGAAGAGATGCCGAAGAGAGTGAGCCAGAAGAAGAGGAAGATGAGGAGTTTGAAGACGTGGAAGAAGAACTTGATCCAGAAGACTAAAGAATGGCAAAGCTGTTGAAGGCAGTGAAAGGTGGCAAGCCTAAGGTAAAACTTGATGTTTCTAAATATGGTGGTAGTCTAAATGATGAAGAACTACTTGATTGGATTGCTGCATTAGATAACCATTTTGAATGTGAAGAAGTTCCCGAGGAGCAAAGAATAAGGATTGCAAAGACTAAGTTGCAGGGTCATGCTTTGGTATGGTGGAATTACTTTCAGTCTGAGAGGAGGAAACAAGGAAAGTCTAAAATCACATCATGGGACAAGATGATATCTAAACTCAAAGGTAAATTCTTACCCAAAGATCACCAAATTCAAATGTTTAAAAAATTGCAAAGTTTGAGGCAAAGGGAAATGGATATTAAGTCCTATACTGGGGAGTTTTATAAATTAAGTTTGAGGTCTGGTCATCATGAGAATGAAGATGAAAAAATTGCTAGATATATTGGTGGTTTGAGGCTTAATATACAGGATGAATTGGTTTTGGCTAACCCTAGGAGTGTAGAGGATTGTTATCAAATGGAAATCAGGGTGGAGGAGAAGCTTAAAAGGAGACAAGAGAAAGCAGTAAGAGGAAGAGGTGGTCCTAGTGCAAGAGGAAGAGGAATACCTTCTACATCAAAGCAGCCAAATGAAGATCAAGGAGCAAACAAAGGTAAAGATCACAATGATTCTAGAGGTGGTTTTGGTTTTAGAGGTAGAGGAAGGTTTGGTATTGGTAGAGGTTCTAATGATTTTGCAGGAAGATGCTACACATGCAATGAGTTTGGCCATCTTTCATGGAAGTGTCCTGAGAGGGTTGGTAGTTCTTCTAGTGGAGACAAGAAGATTGATAGAAGAGCACAATTGATACAGGAAGAGGAGTGTGAAAGTAATTGTTCTCCAAGTAGGAATGCAGATCCCGAGGTTGGGGAAATGTTGATGGTGAGAAAAACAATCTTGAAGGCAGCAAAAGAGGAAGCACCTTTGCAAAGGAAAAGTCTCTTCAAGACAAATTGTAAGTGCAAGGACAAGGTATGTAGAGTAGTCATTGATTCTGGATCAACTGAAAACATGGTGTCATGTGAAATGGTCAATAAGTTAGGATTGAAAAAGATTCCTCATGAATGTCCCTATAAAATCTCATGGTTAACTGATGATCAATCTTTGTTGGTGAATGAAAAGGCTATAGTGGATTTTCAAATTGGTGGTTATCATGATAGTGTTGTGTGTGATGTTCTTCCAATGGACTGTTGTCATCTCTTATTAGGCAGACCTTGGCAATATGATAAGAGGGCATTGTATGATGGTAGGGAAAATACTTACACCATAGTTCAAGATGGTCATTCTTTTGTGTTAACTCCTCTTGTAGAAGATATCAAAGGCAAGGCAAAAGTAATAATGTGTGGCAAGAAGGAAACTATATATGTGATAAAGGAAAACAAATATTCTGATCATGTAATCAGTTCTAAGACTGAAAATACAGGGATAACAGATGTAAAGGAAAATACAGAGGTAAAGAAGGTGAGGACAGTGAGTTTGCATGAGAATGTGTTAGTAGGAACCATTGAATGCCCTATAGTTAAGACCAGGTTTGAGAAACAAACAAATTTTGCAGGAAGTACAGTACATAAGTCTGATTTGACAGTGGTAAAACAACTTGATGAGGCAGTGAGTGAAAGACAAGGAAGACAGGGACAAAAAGATAGTTGCAAGCATGAAGGTAACAAAGGAAACAACAAAGATCATAGAGTTACTAATACTTATTTGTATGTAGGTGAAAAACACAGTAAACAATTCAATCTTGCTCAGGGAAAAGATAAAAGACTGTTTGCAGGTCTGAGGACAGAGAAGAGGGAAAATGCATGTACCAATGCATTCCAAAATGCTAGAAGTGCAGGGCTATTTGCAGTTCCAGTTTACATGAACCAATGAAGTGGATTTGTGGATCAGTGGACTTTGTTTGAAGCTTGGAGACAGTGCTATCAAACACAACTCATGAGGCATGAGTCTCTTCCAGGGGGGGTGTATGGTGCAAGAGCACCTACACCTCATCCTCCATTTTCTCTCATTTAATGAAAATTTGTTGTTAGGAGGTTAGAATTAGTCTTTTTGAGTCTTTTAGTCATTAATAAGGTCAATCAAGACCATTGAGCAAGATCTAGGGTGAGTTTTTGAGTTTTAAGTCAAAATATGCAACAATGCAATCTTGCACTAAAAGTTGCTTTTGTAGCCTTTGAACGAAAAAATGTGAATTTTTATGTAATTGTGCAAGGTTTGGGGTCTTGAAAATGTAATAAGGCTGTTTCAATGTTATTTGAATGGTTGTTAAGGTCTTAGGTCTTTAGGATTGCAAAGTTGCTTCAAAATGCAAAGTTGTCATAAGGAAATTTGGCGTAAAATCAGTATTAATGATGTAATTTTATTAACTAATGGTTCCCTCCTTCAAAAATCAGTTGAGGGAAGTTGTAAATGATTGGAAACAAGTTTAAGAAGCCTCCCTTGGGTCGAGGTTGGGCTGTTGTTGGCAGTTTTGAATTTTTGAAGCATTTAATAAGAAGAAAACTTTGTTTTTTCTATTTTTTACAGCATTTTTTTCTGATCCCATGCTTGGTACGGCTTGGTACATAATTGTACAGACTCAAAATCATAATTGTTTGAAAGAGGGCAGAGTCTAATTTCTTTTGGTGGTGATTTGGCTCGTTTTCATTAAGAATTGAATAAGTTACATCAATTTTAATGAAAGTGGGTCTGAAATCTTGCAAAACAAGGGTTTGGTCACCAAAATGGATGTAATTCCCATTTCCACCGTGGGAAAAATCTAAAAACTGGTGGATTGGTATATTTAGGACTCCTTTACATTTTGAAATTTGTTTCATATTGAAAAATGGAGTTTTGCAAAAGTTATGTGATGCCCTAGGTCTGGTTTTACCTTGAAACAGTCCAAAAAATGATCATTTGTAAGCATTTCTTTCAATTTCTGATTATTTGAGTAAATAGAATGGATGAAACATGTGAAATGGGTCTTGGGGAACCTGTTGGAGTCCATTAAAGGCATTATGGGTGTTGGGGTGTGCCTTGACAAGTTGAAAGCTTCCTTGTACATGCCTAGTTAAGCCTTGTTTATGGCTTGTAAATCAATCTTTTGATACATTTGTTTTGGGTGTTTGATCATGTGCTTTTGGGAACTTGTGGGGGATATTGTTATAAGTCTAAAACCTGGTTTAATTGTCTGGTTAATGCCTTTAATAAGTTTTTATTTTGACTGTCCTATTTGGCAATGTTGCAAGGTTGCATGGGCTTGTGTAAGAGTGATGAGAGAATGGGAGTTTTTGAGTGTAAAGTCAAGTTATTTGGTCTTGTTTTGACATTTTGAGAGTGTACACAGAATCCCCAAGTCCTTCAAACATGTCTAGTTGTGAGAGTTGAGTTGGGTGATCAAGTTTCTCGTTGGAAGGAATAGTGAAGTTGATGTGTGCATTTAGAGAAGCTATTGGAAAAAGGTATTGCTTCCCCTGCCACTCTGCATCAGAAAATGAGTTTATTTATTGATATTGTCAAGATTTTGATTGAAATATGCCTTGGGATGCACAATGTAGGGTCTTAGGGGCCTATTAATTATGATAGAAAGGTTATAAAAGAAAGGGTGCTTGAAATTCAATGTGAAAGTGTACCTAAATATAGGTTACAACATTAAATTAAGACAAAAATGGGTCTATTCAGCTAAAAAGGGCCCCAAATCTAATGTGAAAGTATACAACACATTACAACACTAGATCATGTCCATTTAGTTTACAAGACTCCTATGTTTAATTTGAAAGTGTAAATAAATACACTTTAAAGCACTAAATTAAAGAAAAGTTGGATTTATTTAGCTTTAAAAGGGCCCAAAAGAAAATGTGTATGTGTAAAACATATCACAAAACTATATGAGGGTGATATCAAGTCCTATTTATCATTAATTATTTTGAATTTAAGTGAAATTTTACCATTTCCAAGGGTACACATTTTTTTTGCTACATTTAGCCCCTGCTTTAGTGAGAGGATGAACTTGATTCAGAATCACACTAAAGTAGACATTCAAGATGGGTCCAAGCATACTAATGCAAATGACAAAGGATGAAAAAGATAAAATGAGGTGGCCAAGCCCCCATGATCCAAGATCCTATATCAAACCAACATAAGCATGAAAGGGACACACACAAGGTATGCAACAAAACAAGATACACAAGCATGCAATGCCAATAACGAAAAGAAAGGAGAAGAAAAACAAGGAAAAATTAAAAAGATGTGGATCAAGCTTCAACCATTTTTACAACATAATGTGGATAAGATCTAGGTATTTTTTCCAAAAATAAATGCTAACTCTGAGGTGACAGAACTTTAGGCTATTTGTTGGGTTAGTAATCTAAGAAGGTAGTGTAGGGGCACCATGATTAGGTCATTTTGTAATCGAGGTCATTTGGTTAAATTTATGGTATTTTGAGTCTTTTCAGTCCAATAAGGTCATAATAGACCATTTTCTAGTGTTTTAATTCCATTTGGTTGGTTTGGGAGTCATTTTGTTAAAAGTCGTGAAAGTTTGTAAAATCTTGCAATGTTGTCATGTAAAGTTACAAAAAATGAAAATATTGGAATACCAATGGTCAATTGGAGTTCAATAGGTGGTTAGTAAATTTTTTAAGTTGTTTCTTATTATTTTATGTTTAAAAATGGCCTCACACAATTCAAGGAAGGGGTTGGAAGCATTGTATTAAAATTTTGAATCAATAACAAGATAGTTTCCTTGTATTTTTCTGGTAAAGCTTGTTCTTCAAGCCTCTGTACAGCTCTGTACTAAGAAGTTTGAATTAAAGATGATATAAATTAGATAGGGACATGTATTAAGGTTGTTTTTGCTTTGGAGTGACTAAATTTCATCAAATTTTGAAGTTTTTACAAGCATTTTTCTAGAATAGGTCTATAACTCAGAAAATTGGGGTTTGAGAGTGCAAAATGGGTCCCTGAGCCATTCCACCCAACTAAATTGGTTTACATTTGGTGGAATGTCTCTTGTAGGAATAGGTTTTATGTTGGTTTAGTTCCCAAGAGAAGGGAAGGAATTTTGGAGGAGATAAGATGCTACCCTAGTTGTGTTTCTTAAGTTTTGAGTTGAAAAGTGATGCTTTCAAGTAGGGTTTTCATGAAATTACAGTGTTAAAGGTTGAGTGATGGTTGGAATAGAATAAGTAGACATAGTAGAAGGTTTTTTAGGTATTGGTTGGTAGTGTATAAGCTTGGAGTGTGGATTTTCAATAAACCCTCATAGTTTCAAGCCTAGAATGGCCTAGAACAAGGGTTTTATGATTTGAGGCATTAGTGAAGGTTCTAGTGACAAAATTTGTGGATTCAGGGATTATGTAGCCTAGTTGAGGTTTGTAAATATAATTTTTTGGTTGGAAGAGAGTTTAAGTTGATGATGTTTTTGATGAGGGCCCAACCCAAAACACAGAAAATAACCCAAAAACAAGAGAATAATTTTATTATTTAGAAAATTGAGGTTCTTACATGCAGAGGATCTCAAATCCCCAAGTTCTACAACACATGAAAGCTATAGAAAGCTACAGAATAACCCCTTTCGCAATATGTGAGCTTGTCCCCAAAAAGTTATCCAAAAATATTAGAAACCTACCCATAAATAGAGCTCCTTTTTAGTTTCGAGCCAAAACAACATTAAAATTTGAGTTTAGGCAGTTTGGCACCAAAAAAATTACAACTTGAAGTTCAAATTTTGAAAGAACATTTGCAATTGTATCTTCTAGAAAGTGCGCCAACTTCCCGGGGCCATAACTTTTGATCCGGGGCTCTGATTCGTGAACCATTTGAACCGTTGGAAAGGTCTCAAAGTCAAGAACATGCTCAAAATTTGCTATGCCAATTTCAAAAAAATTTGGGGCCATTCCAGAGGCTCTAATTGCCTCAAATCCAACTCAGAAGATTTTCAGGTACAAATCTGGGAAACTAAAACTGCAATATCTTTCAACCCAGGAATAGAAAATAAACCATAAATTGGGAATTCCCATTATGAAAAAGGGTATCCAAAAATGTAAAACATCGAGAAAATGATAAACTTGAAATTTAACTATTTTTGGGTGATGCAAGATTGCCCTTACACCACCGATGCTCCTATTCAGACACCCAGGGTAATTTGAAAAGCACCCACATTCTCAAATTGAGGAAAACCCAACCGGTCAACCGCTACCTTAGCCGTGATGAATCTTCCACGCCTTCCTCTCTCCATTCTCACTCAGATATTCTTCATACTACCTATATTTCTAGTACCTTCCCACATCATCCAAGATTTCTTCAATTTCCTCCTTTTCGAAACCAGGATGCCGGAATCCCACACTATTCCATCATTGGTACTTCCTCCGTACACCTTCACATGATACCGCCAAATTCCAAATGCCGGAACACAGGAAATGTTGAATCCATCTGGCAATTCTACCTCATATGCATTCCCTAAATCATGCTTCTTTAAAATTTTACAGGGGCCGAACTTCTTCATCTTCAATTTGTTATATGTTCCTACTGGAAACCTTTCTTTCCTCAAGTGGACTATCACTTCATCACTCAAATCAAACCTTATACCTCTCAAGGCTCTTGATCTTCCCTTAGCCTATGCATATTCATCTTGTTAATATGTTCTTTACTCTTCTCAGTGTATATCCCTGATGTGTTCCTGTAAAATTCCTCTGCTCTACCACTTATTTTCTTCTCTGGTCCATCTTCTCACCTCCGAGCTGTGGCCATCTCCATACACAATCCGGAATTTGGTGATCTACTAGTGTTTTCTATTGATAGAATTGTTATAAGAAAATTTTGCCTGGGGTAAGATCAAGTCCCATCCCTTAGGTTTATCTCCTACCAAACATCTCATTAGGTTACCCAGACTCCTATTAACAACCTTTTTGCCTACTCTACTGTTAGATTAAAAGTGCACCTGTCTGTCAGCTCTTTCTTCCACAAGGTCTCTAAAAGTAATTCTGCACAAATTTGGTGTGTCACGATCTGAAACAATACTTTGGTGTGTGACCATGGGTTCTCTAAATGTTCTTTTTGGAACAAGTCAGTAATGACTACATCATGGGTCTTCTCGACAAGTGGAATGAAATGTGCCATCTTCGAAACCTATCAACCAATTTCTACAAAGATCGAATCATTCCTTCCATTGTGTCCTTGGCAAACTAAGAAACAAAAGTCCATACTTATATCCTCCCATGGCCTCTCTGGTATTGGTAAGGGCTGATATAAGCCTGTATTTTGGCTCACTCCTTTAGCCATCTGACATACCCTGCAACTTTGTACAAACTTCTTCACATCCTGTGACAACTAAGGCCAATAATAATGCTCACTGATAATGGCAATGGTCTTATCCTAACCAAAATGTCCTGCCATTCCTCCACTATGCTTCTCCTTTATCAGGTTCTCCCTAATGGAACTCCTTGGGATACACAATTGACTTCCCTTAAATAACATGCCATCTTGGATTATGAAATCTAGCCACCTTGTCCTATCCACTGTAATAGGTTCCTTGCAAGCTTTCCAAGCCTCTGCAAAATCAGGATCTTCTACATACAGTGTCTTAAGTTCATTGAACCCAAACACTTCAATCTGCATATTTGTCATCAATGTATTCCTCCTACTTAAGGCATCTGCAACCCTATTTGACTTCCCACTCCTATGTTTCAAAACAAAGCTATAACTCTATAAAAACTCTACCCATTTCATATGTCTCTGATTTAATTTTCCTTGACTATTTAGGTACTACAAGGAATGATGATTAGTATATAGAACAAATTCCTTCAGCAACAAATAATGCTTCCATTTCTTTAATGCTTGAACTATTGCATAAAATTCCTAATCATATACATAATATTTTCTCTTGGCATCATTGAAATTTTCACTAAAATAGGCAATGGGCTTACTTTCTTGGCTCAACACTGCTCCAATGGCACAACCACTAGCATCACAATCCACCTGAAACACCTTGTTGAAATCTGGGAGAGTTAGAATAGGTTGCTCTGTCACCTTCTACTTTAATAGTTCAAAACTTTTTGCTTCTCTAGTGTTCCACTTGAATTCTTTTCTATCCCCTCTCATTGTTTCAGTCAGGGGTCCACAAATACTACTGATGTTTCTAATGAACTTTCTATAAAAACTAGCCAAACCATGGAAAGATCTCACCTCGGTAGCAGTTCTTGGGGTAGGACATTGCATAATAGCCTTCACATTCTCTGGGTCCATCTTGAGACCTTCTGTTGAGACAACAAACCCCAAGTACACTAACTCCCTCTTCACAAAATTGCACTTCTTCAGATTAATCAATAGTTTCTCTTCTCTTAACTTCTCAAAGGCTCTCCGAATATGCATCAGATGCTCATCCAATGTCTTACTGAAAATCAAAATATCATCTAAATACACAATAACAAAACTTCCCAGAAATTATTTTAGTACCTCATTCATAAGCCACATGAATGTGCTCGGTGCATTGGTTAGCCCAAAAGGCATGACTAACCAGTCGTACAAGCCCTCTTTAGTCTTGAAGGTAGTTTTCCATTCGTCTCCCTCTCAAATCTGGATTTGGTGATATCCACTCTTCAGATCAATCTTTGTGAAGTACTGAACTCCACTTAAACAGTCCATCAGGTCATCCATCCTTGGCAGGGGAAATCTGTACTTGATTATTATCTTGTTTATGGCTCAAGAATCTGTGCACATCCTCCACTCCCCATCCTTCTTTGGTGCTAGTACTGTAGGTACTGCACATGGAATCAAACTCTCCCATATCAAACCCTTTCTCAACCACTCTTGAACTCGTTTGTTCAACTCCTCATTTTCTACTGGAGTCATCCTATGAGCTGCCTTATTTGGAAAACTGGCTCTAGGAATCAAGTCAATCTGATGACTAATCTTCCTTATTGACGGTAAACCCTCAGGTACATTATCAGAAACAAAATCCTAAAACTCATCCAAAATCCCATAAACTTCTTCTGGAACCTTCTCACTATCCTCATTACTCACTCTATGAATCAATGCATAACACACATGCTCATGCTTCATACCTTCTAAAAATTTTCTTCTGTCTACATAACAAATTCTAGCACTACTGCATACCTTTTCTTCGATCTCCTTTAGGGGTTTCAACTTGTGACAAACCCCATCCTTTGTCAAGGAATAAGTGTTTGCATGGCCATCATGTATAGCTCGCCTATCGAACTGCCATGACCTCCCCAACAACATGCGACATGCATCCATGTGGATGATATCACAGAGTACCTCATCATGGTAGCTCCTGATCTTGAACTTTACTAGGCACTACTTATTGACCAAAACTTTGTGGTCTTTCTGTAACCAGGCAATCCAATACGGATGCAGGTGCCTTTCCCTCTTTAGCTTCAACTTTGTGACCATTTCCTCTGACACCAAATTATCAGTGCTCCCACTATCAATAATGACATCACAACATTTTCCTTCACACTTGCACCTTGTATGAAACAGATTCTTCCTCTATTTTGGTTCCTTTTCTTCAGTCACTAGGGCTCTCCTAATCACTAGGGTTTCTCCTCTTTCAGCATCATCTGAATGTTCAAATTGGGCCTCCTTATCTGCATGCACAACCCTTCCACGACCTTCTAGCCTTTTGTCTACCCTTCCTTGGTGTTGTGGACATTCATAGGCTTGATGCCCTTCTTCACCACATTGGAAACATGTTCCTCTAAAACCACCTCTTCCAGATCCTTGTCCATATCTCCCTCGTCCTCTACCTCTTTGATCACCACTGTTTTCATCACGAGGGCGGTAGAAGTTTCCATTCCTTTGGCTTCGATTGGTACCCACATCTTCACTTTTCTTTTCATCATCATTTCGGCTTCCTGAAGGTCTTCCATTGCCCCTTCCGCTTTGACCTCCTTGTCCTTTTTGCTTGTCATTGAATCTTTTGTTTAGCTTCTCTTCCACCTTTAGAGCAAACTGATACACATCCTCAATGGTGGTCATTTTGACTATGCTTAACTCCTCCTGAATGCTTGGTCATAACCCATTAATATATTTGGCTACCTTCTCCTTATTGGCCTCTGTGTGATGCGTTTTGATGATTATCTTGTGAAAATATTCAGTATATTCTTTCACAGATCTGCTTCCTTGCTTCAACCTTTGCAATTTCTTCAACAGATCTCACTCGTAGTCCACTGGTATGAATTGCTTGTTTAGTTTCTCTACCATGCAATCCCATCTGGTGATCTTGACTTTTCCTCTTCAATTTCTTTCCAACTGGACCTCTTTCCACCAAATCTGGAATGGCCCTTCAACTTCATTTTTGAAAACTTAACCTGACCTAGGTCCTCTATTTCCTCATACTCAAAATATTCTTCTAGCTCGTTGATCCAATCGATCAACTCTTTCAGGTTCAGACTTCTAGAATAACTAGGGACTTCTGCTCTAGGTCTTTTCCCAATCTTCAAAATTAGCTGCATTTGGTCTTGATCAATTGCTTCTTTTAACTCTTCTACATCTACACCTTCTTCCTCTCCTTCATCCTCACTTTCCTCCCTCAGGTTTAACCCTCTTCTCAACTGCTCTTGTAACACATCAATCTGTCTCTGGAGGGCTACTAGTGCATCTCTTCCACTAGCATCTCTGCCGCCTTGACCACCTCTGGCACCACCACACCTGCCAGACATCACTCTTGGAGGCATATTTCTTGACCTCAACCCACAACCATGGTCTTGGTGCGAACTGCCTCACGATCGGCGATTTGTCCACATGCTCAAGAAAAACTCGCTCTGATACCACTTGATGAGGGCACAACCCGAGACATAGAAAATAACCCACAAACAAGAGAATAATTTTATTATTCAGAAAATGGAGCTTCTTACATGCAAACGATCTCAAATCCCCAAGTTCTACAATACATGCAAGCTATAGAAAGTTGCAGAATAACCCCTTTCACAATATGTGAGCTTGTCCCCAAAAAGTTACCCAAAAGTATTAGAAACCCACCCATAAATAGAGCTCCTCTTTAGTTTGGAGCCAAAACAACATTAAAATTTGAGTTTAGGTGGTTTGGCGCCAAAAAAATTACAACTTGAAGTTTAAATTTCAAAAGAACATTTGCAATTGTATCTTCTAGAAAGTGCGCCAACTTCTCGGGGCCATAACTTTTGATCTGAGGCTCCGATTCGTGAATCGTTTGAACCGTTGGAAAGGTCTCAAAGTCAAGAATGTGATCATAGTTCGCTACGCCAATTTTAGAAAGTTTCAAGGCCATTCTATAGGTTCTAAGTGCATAAATCCAACTCGAAAGATTTTCAGGTGCAAATTTGGGAAACTAAAATTGCAATATCTTTCAACCTAAGAATAGAAAATAAAAACCATAAATTGGGAATTTCATTATGACAAAAAGGGTATCCAAAAATTTAAAAACATCTGAGAAATGATAAACTTGAAATTTAACTATTTTTGGGTGAGGCAAGATTGCCCTTACACCACTGAATGCTCCTGCACCAGTTTTGGAAAAAAGGGCTAATTGGAGCCCCTGTTCAACGTACCAGTCCCTTTTAGTGGTTGATGTTCTAAAACAAAGGTATGCCCAAATTTGATATGTTGAAGTTGAGGCTAATGGGTATCTAAGAAGATAAAGGGTTTTTGGGTTTTATAAGTTATCCTACAATATATGCTTAGATTTTTTTGTTTGGATGGCTACAATGAAAATATGGAAGAATTAAGAAATAAAGGAAAGATAGGGTTTTGAGGGTTGGATAGTTTGTTGAAACACCTTGAATTGTGATTATTTGTGGTTTTCCTCCCTAATCTACATCAAGTGGTATCAAAACATAGGTATTAGGTCCTTTGAGGGAGAAAAATTGAAGTTTGAGAAAGGAAATGTGGTGATTTTAGAAGACAAAATGCCTCCAAAGGGGAAAATTGTTGCTAGAGAAATGAGTGAATTGAAGGAAAAGAATGCTAGGGAGATGAGAGAGTTGAAGGAAAGGATTTCTTCTCTATAAACAAGATAGAAAAGAGGTATATAAATTGGTGATGAAAGTGAAAATGAGGAAGAAGAAGAGGAAGAACAGTTGGATCCTAATGACTAGAGGATGGCTAAGTTGCTAAGAGTAGTCAAGGATAATAGAAACAAGGTGAAGATTGATGTTCCTAAGTATGGAGGTAATCTGAATGATGAAGAATTGTTGGATTTGATTGCAACACTAGACAATTACTTTGAGTGTGAAGATCTTCCTGAAGATCAAAGGGTGAAGATTGCAAAAAAAAATTTGAAGGGTCATGCACTATTGTGGTGGGATTATGAGAAATCTAAGAGAAGAAAGAAAGGTAAGTCAAATATTTTTTCTTGGGACATAATGGTGGCTAAAATGAAAGGTAATTTTTTGCCTTCTGATTATAGTATTCAAATGTTTAGGTAACTTCAAGGTTTGAAACAAAAAGAAATGGATGTTAAAGCATATACTGAAGACTTTTACAAGTTGATCATAAGGGCAAGTCACATGGAGGATGAAGTGGAAAAGGTTGCTAGATATTTGAGTGGAGTGAGATTCAACATTCAAGATGAGCTAGCCTTGGAAAATCCAAGAATAGTTGAGGAGTGTTATCAAATGGAAGTAAGGGATGAAGAAAAAGGAATGACAAACAAACTAGGGGTAGTGTGTGTGTGAAATATTGGATCAAATCTAATTAAAATCAACACATGTTAATAAAACATTAAATTGAAAAGCTGAAAGAAAGAAAACAAAATGTGCAAAACCGTAACAACATCCTTTCGAAATCGTTTTATCCTCCTCTATCTTCACCATTTTGTTGCTTTGAAATGGCTCTCAGATCAACAGATAGAGCTCAACAAAATGACAGCATGAAGAACGAGATTTAGAATGGATAATATGCAACATCTATGCTAACATGAAAATGGGAATGTGATGCTGAAAATGATATGAGTGCATAAAGTTGATTGCATGAATGTGAGTATGCATATGTAAGTGCAGGCATATGAACGTGGGTGATTATGCAGAATATAGGTGGATGATTAACCAAGGCTTGGATTTGCATGTGCTTTTATAGAGTTTTCGAACGAGTTTGATTAGATGAATCAATCGACGGTCCGGATTAATCTTGTTTCGAATGGACGGCGAGAGATATTCAAAAGTGGAGAAGAGGATGGAAGGTTTCCCTTCTTTTCATTGAGTTTCGAAGGGAAATTTCCATTTCGAAAGATAAGATACGAATTTAGAAGGGCGAGTTAGCATGAGTTAGAATTTTGGGAAGGTGAGTTAATAATTAATTAAATAAATTAAATTTATTTAATTAGGAGTGAAGATGGAAATGGAAACCCACATAATTAAATAATTCATATTTAATTATGTTTAAAACGAAATTAGAGTGAGGTGGAAAATATTAAATAACATATTTAATATTTTAAAATTCAAAAATGGGATGGAGAATATTCCATTATTTAAATATTCAAAATATTTAAACTTTAGAATAAAATGATAATTAAATATAAATAAATTATACAAATTTATTTAATTTAATTAATCGGAGGGTAGAAATGTTAGTAATTAAATAAAATTATTTATTTAATTTAAGGTAGAAGAAATAGAAAAATGAACGATATAAATAAATAATTAAATTTATTTATATGTAGATGACATTAGAGGAATTAATTAAATAAATCATATTTAATTAATTAACAAGCTTAATCATGACCATTTTTAGACATATACATTTTTCCCCTCTTTGAAGTGATGTGTAAAACACATTGCTTCAAAGAAAATAAGATTTTTCCCCTGATATGCTTTCGATGTTGCTACTGATGATGCCCCCTCGGGAGGTAAATTATGGATGATATGAAGTCTGAAAATGTGATAAAGAAGATTGGATAATGATATTCTGCAGAAGAGACATTGATTTAGCTCCCGATAAATGATGAAAAAGATGCCCTTGTTGATATGATGCCCCTTTTGATGGAAATGGTAAAATGATGATGATGAACTGATAACTTTGCTTCCTGAAAAGAGAAAAACAAAGAGTAAATGACTGATAAAGTGTTTGATAGATTTGCTTTTTGTGATAGAAAACAAATAGTAGATGAATGATTTCCTTTTTGATAAATTTGCTTTCTATGATAGAAAACAAATAGTGATTGATGGTAGATCAGATTGATATCGTATCGAGCTAGATAGATTTGTGTATTGGTTTGCTTGATAGGATTGATTGGGTGATATGGGTCTGTGATATGATGCACTGGTATGAGTCACTGATATCGGTCACTGATATAGTTCACTTGATATGGGTTACTAATATGGGCCATTGATATGGGTCACTTGAGATGAGTCACTGATATTGGTCACTTTGATATGGGTTGTGATTGCATACTATGAGGCATTGATAGATAGAGAGATTTTGATTGAGTTTTTCAAAATCAAGGTGTGTCGGGACCACACAGAGATCTTGGGGCAGGAGATAAGACTTCCATCACAGAGGCCAACCCTATCAGGGGGCTCTGATATTTTTGATGTATCATTATTGATTCATTCACACATCTCGATGTCTATTATGTTTGGAGCATGTACGTTATTTTGGTCATATCTCATGTATCTCTTTGGAATTTTTAGCTTCATTGGACATTGGACATTTGTATTATTTTTGATGAGTAATGATATGTAGCAGTGATGATTTGTGATGATGTGATGTGCATTTATGATGTGATATGCATTTTTTTTCTATGTGTTATGGATTTTGATATGAATTTTAATGATTTGATGACTACCATGATTTGCAGGATGATTCGATATGATGTTTTTATGATGATGATGATGACTGATGATGTAGACTAATGATGTCATGTAGGTGGATGACTTATGAAAATGATATGAAAATGTATATATGGAGTATTTGTTTTTTGAATGTTCAAATGTAAGATGATAAAGGATGACAAATGAATTTGCAAAATGAAAAGATATGGAAAATGCTAGGATGATTAATGATATGGTATGAATGTAAATGTTCTATAATGATGATTAAGTGAAATGATAAAATGAAATGCAATGATAATGACATGTATAAAAATGATAAGTGATATGAAATGAACTGCATGGTAAGATATGATAATGAAAATGATAATGAATGAAATAATAGTGAATGTATAAAAGGAACATGAAATGAATATGAAAATGATAAAGTGTTAATGAGATGAAGATGATAGAGAAACTAAATGATATGCAAATGAATGATAAATGATAAATGATAATGCAGGTGAAAGGTGATGATGAAACAAATGTTCAAATGTCCTCCACAAGCAGTCCAAAGAGACATAACAGCCATTGATGTGCTTATTATCCTTTCAAAACTCGGGTGCAAATCCACTATGTAGGTATGTACAAATGATCTAAAATGAAATGCAACTAAATGAAACCGACCATTTTGTTGAGCTTGTTGGTATATTTTCTGGAATCATCATAGAGCACTTTTAAAATCTTGGAAGTATGTACAAGCATCAGAGGGGAAATTAGCACCATGATGACCTGAGTACAACTTTCATGATTTTTGATATAGCAAGTGAACACAAGCATCTAGGTATAATTGAACCGAGATGACCTGAGCATTTCTTGCGTAAACAGACAAAGACTAACCACTATCTGATGCAAATTTGGAATTGTCATCAATGATAAATCATCACGTCTCGTGACATATTTGCAACAGATAAATGATTAACCTCCAGACAACAAACAAAGAAAAAATCACCCTCTTTCCTCACCACTCTAGTTCAGTACATCATCGAGTGTGCTCCAGAGAAATGATATCGAAAATTAAACAACCATTATTCAAAAATGGACTACTGTGATTCCAAACATTAATTCAAATTTAGAGATCTTCCAGATATGAGTCATGATAAGGTACGCAACTGAAAGCTACTGTGATATGGATCAATGGTTGGTTGTTTTGGTTTGATTTGGTTGTTTTGTTTTGCATGATTAGCTTCGATGTCATTGTCTTACCGTTTGAAAGTTGATTGCCCCCAGTGTACCCCACGTTTACCCTAGGTATTGACACAACTTGCTGAAATGAATATATACAATAGTCAAGCCATGGTAAGACGTTATCGCTCGAGGAAAATGATGATAGCATGGTGCTGGTGTGACCCTAAGATGATGGAAAAGATGCATGAAAAAGAAGGATGAAAATTTAAATGCAGAACATGAACTAATTGATATTTCTTCAGGACTTTTTCTGATTTTTTTGATATTTCTTCAGGACTTTTTTTGATTTTTTTGATATTTTTTCAGGACTTTTTTGATTTTTTTAAATATTTTTTTAGGACTTTTTCTGATTTTTTTGATATTTCTTCAGGACTTTTTCTGATTTTTGATATTTTTCATGACTTTTTCTTGTTTTTTTTTTTTTTTTTTTTTTTTTGATTTTGAAATGTTTTGGAGATGTCAAAGGATGAAAATTTGAGTAGCCTTTGTGCTAGATACCAATGACAAGGGGAAAACCCAGTCTAGGCACAAGGGTGGGTGATGGGATAAGGGATAAAATGCTCCTAATAAATGGATGGATGGTATGGATGTATGCATCATAAGAGAGCAAGGATGTGATCTCCAAAGACTATGTCACATAGGAATAACATGCCCCATTCTAGGTACAAGACTTAGGATTTTTCATGACAAAACTTATGACAATAGGATAATGATATGATTGTTTGGAAGGATGAGGTATGTCAAGAGATACCCAAAAAACATGTTTCAACATTTTTCCCCTATATCTTCATCAAGATCAAAAGAAAAAGGGTGGATGAATGGACTCAATATAGTAGGTATGTATGAATAGACTCAATATGATGGCTAAAGATGATAGGTAAGATGAAAGTGATAGGTTGGATAGATAAGACATTGTGCCCCCAAGTGTAAGTGACATAGAAGATTAGCCTACACATGACGCCTATTTGCTAGGTTTTCATCATGGTACTTATCCAAGGTGCCTGTTTACCAAGTTTTCACCGTTGGATGAAGGGATTTCTCTTTACTTTTTTTTTTGTTTACTTTGAATTTTTTTGACTTTTTGACTAGGAGAAGGGGAATATGGATAGGAGGGACTCAAGTGTCTAGTTGCATGAAAGGTGATAGTCCCACTAGAGATGGATGTCATCGCATGGACCATGTCAAATGTCATTATGCTCATAGATGTTGGTAAGGAATGACATGAAAGAGAAGAGGAGTAGGTAGATAATGGATTATGATGGTCTTATGTAAGAATGGATGGGGAATAGTGGATTATGATGCAAATTATGTACAAAAGATGATAGGGATTATATGGGACTTATGAAAAAGATGAATGGGGAGGTTTAGCGAAAAGTATGGACCATAGGAAGGTGGTGGGGGAGATATGTAGGATAATGAGTGAAGGATGAGGAGATGAAGGTATGTGGAATTTTTGTGAAATGGAAGGGAACCATGACCAATGGTTGCACACAATGTGATAAACGTTGAAGCTTTTGATGTGGGTGCAGTGTAGGAAGCAATGGAGATGTTTGCTTAGGAGGTGGAGGGTGAAGTGCTTTTGGTACCCACATAGACTTAGTATTTTTATGATTTTTAGTTTGCTTGTGGGTTTTAGGAATTTGAGACTTTTGAATGGAATGAGAATGTACGATGGAAGTGGATGGTTGGGATTTTTGTGATGTAGATGCCTCGTTTGACTTGCTTTCATTTTTCTTAGGTACCCAAACCAATTTAGTTTTGGCCTTTACTTTTGGAGGTATGGGCTTATATAGCTTTTTAGATGTTTTTTGCTTTGAATTTTTGTATTGATGTCCTAAGGCATGAAAACCCTTAGAATTTTTTATTTTATGGGTAGAGGCATTGAAATAATTACTTTTGAATCCCATGGGTTTGGTGGAATGGGTGGAAGCTTCATGTTTATACAATGTGTGCATTTGTTGGTCATGATTAGGAATGTTAGGGTATTTATGGATGGAGGGATAAAAGGATTGGATGGTAGGGATATTAGGTGTTGGGAGAAGTGGAGGTAAAGTTGATGGAGGGATATTAGGAGTTGGAAGTAATGGTGGTAGATTTGATGGTGGAAGGTGTATGGTCGCATGCTTTTGACATTTGTCAGATGATAGAGGTGGAATGGCAACATATGTTTTAGGGATATGATAGGCTTTATGATGAAAGGAGGACTTAGAATGCATGGAGGAAATACCAACATATGTAGGTTGTTGTCCTTGGGGTGTAGGTCCAAGGTCATAAGAGAGTGGAGGGACTTTGACATGGATGGGCTCCAAAATATCTTGTTCTTGAAGGTCTAGACCTTTACTTTGGTGGTTCATGTTTTGGAGTGTGCAATGGACAATGGGACTAGGTGTAAGTGAAACACTAGACACGAGTTTCTTATTAGATGTAGAAAATGATTCTTTTTGTTCAAAGGAGGAACATTCATGAATGAGGGTAGAAAAATCAATAGGATATGATGGAGGATTTGTAATGGGGTCGATAGTGGGTGATGGAGGATCATTAGGATCTTGATTAGCATTGTGTTCACTTAGATCCAATGTATTTGTTTGATCTTCTATGTGTGCTTGGGAGGCATATGTCTCATCAAGGGAAGTGGATGTTTGTGCATCATGGATGGGTGAGGTGGAAAGCTCTTGACCATGGAATGCATAAAGTTGGCTAAGAGGATCATCATGGTCTTCTTGATCATAAAAGGGGTCTTGATCAAAGATGGAAGATTGATCATGAACAATATTAGGTATGTTATGAATGGGATCATGGAGAGGGTGATGATCTTTATGTGGATGAGGGAGTAATGTTTCTGCATGTGTAGGATTATGCTCTTGACATACCTCATGAATTATTTGAATGGAGGTGGAAGGGGATGACTCATGGGGAGACTTGTCATGTTCTTGATGGTCAAGAACATAGGAGCATGATAGAGGGTGACTTGGACTTCTGAGGGGAGACTCTATAATTCACTCAAGGGATTGTGGATGACATGGTTGACTTGAAGGACTTGGCATGGCGTTTGTGGACTCTTTTGTATGTTCAAGTATATGTGTTGAATGACATGGCAAAAATTGATTCCTTGTTTGTAGTCCTTGGATCACATCCTTTCGAGGTGTAGGGGTGGATTTAGGAAATTCCATGGGTTTACTTTTGAAAAATTTGTACCATGGAGTTGATGTATTGGCAAGTGGATTAGAGGATGGTAAGGGTAATGAAGGGGTTAATGGGTTGGAAAGTGTAGGGACCATTGGATTAGGACTAGGACATGGTGGCTTTAGGATAGGCTTTTGATTGGATAGTGGTATGATATACTTAGAGGGTGCATGAACTAGCTTAGTGTTCCCCTTTTCAAATGGAACATGAGAATTCAAAGGCTCTTGATTTTGCTGCCAAGGTGGACTTGGGCTCCTATGTTCTTGCAGTGATAAGGGTGGATGTGTTGATGTGACATTGACATGCAAAGAAGTGGATGGATTAGATTGGTATGAGGTGGAAGGGGATGACACATTAGGTTGAGGTGGAATTGGTTGATAATAAATGGATAGGGGATGATGTTGTGGTTGTTGAATTTGACAAGTATCAATGAAATGATTGGCTTGAGCTAGGAGGTGTTGGAGGTGAGGTGATTAGTTTGTTTGAAGTTGAAATTGTTGGATGACACCTTGGATCCCATGTATATCTTGTTCATATAAGGGTTGTGGTGCTTGAAAAAGTGATTGGAGGAGGTCTTGGAATTTAGATACTAGGTCTTCTAATGTTGGCATGGTGTAAAATGATGTTGATTGGATTAAAGAGATGATGATGATTAGGATATGATGTGGAATGAAAAGATTGGTTGATTTGGATTGATTAGTATGAAATGGATAGGATGTGGCTAAGAAGAGTGATTAGGATGAAAGTGGTTGGATATGAATGTGTTGGAAGAATGTGTAGAGTGACTTGCATTTGGATTATTGATTGAAGATGATTTGATTGGTTTGATTGGATGAAATGGTTTTTGATGAAGATGATGATTGATTGGATTGAATGGTTGAATGATTAGATTAAGGTGAGGGATTGAATTGATGAAATTGGAAGAATTAATTGGATGGATTGATTGTATTGCTTGGATTTTTGTTGGATATTTAATTTTTTGGGAAATTTTGTTGACTTCCAATCCCTAAGCATGGGAAAATTATTGGGAATGTTTTTGAAGCAATGATATGAGAAATTATTAAGTGGCTTTCAGTTGTTGTTCTTCATGTTCCTTTTGGATGATCTCTTTATCTGAATTAATGTAATGGAAGACACAACAAACATTTTTGAAAACAGTTGTTCTTAAAGCCCTATACTAACATGAAGTGTTTGATCAAAAAAATGTTTTTCATCAAATGTTTTCACGGGTTTTGTACATGAAATACAATTTTAGACAGACTCACTCTTTAATGCTCAAGTAGGTCATTCTAGTAATCAACAGCCCACATCTTAGAACTGCGTTGACTCACACAGCTGTGTCACCCCCGAAGCGGTGCCCGTGTTTTTGTCTTTTCCAGACGCGTACTCAGAGTTACGAAAGTGGATACCGGATCCCCTGAGCAAACAGTCCTTAGCAGTTATATGGTGAGTATCTTGGGGGTAGATTCTTCCCTCCCCTTGCACTGTGATTATCAAAATGTTTGGCAACTGAATCGGCTAGCCACTACACTAGGTTCGTAGTAAGGATTTTCGTTCGGTGCGGCAATAATAAACTCCCTCAGGAGACCTCCCAACCTTTAGAACAAAGGCTTTGGAGATGGTTACCTTGCACACTACCGGAAAAAGAGGGTTTCCCCAAATTCGCTTTAAATTTTATAGTGGGGCGGAATAGCCTAGCTTTGGCTTGAACCCACTTGAGTCGTTCCTCTTGGGTGATTACTTTTTCCTACAAGAGCAGGCTCTCTAAAACGTTTTATCAAAGCTTAAAAATACATAAAATAGAATCGATGAGTTTGGCATTTTGATCACCCAGTTAAGGGGAGAGCATAGGCCTATCACCGTTTAAATCAAAGCAAGCAAGAGTTCATTTTTAAGCCCAAATAAACAGTTTTCTATGCTAGGTGAAGATATTGCTTCACAAAAACATGGAGTTCTTTTTAGTCCCAAAATAAAAGTGAAGTGACTATCCTAGGATTGGTTGATTTTGAATTATGTGACTACCTTAGGATTGCTTCATTCTTTTAAAGTTATTACTGTCCGCGGTTGTGTCGGATTTAGTCAAATTAAATTATAAATTACAATTTGCAGCCTTTTTCAAAAGTGTGCTATAACAGACATCAGAGGCGCTGTAGGAATCTTCAAGGGTGTTAATTGATCCCAATGCTTTTCCAGCTCCGTATGATTCACCTACAAGATAAAAAAAAAGATATTGTAATGCAGCCAAAAAAACTAAATAAACTCATCAAAAAAAATTGCAATTTTAGAGACATGTTTTTGGCATATTTGAATTAGATTTCAGTATTTGATGATTTTATTGATCTAAAAAATGAAAACTCAAAGAAAAGATCCATGTTAATTTTCTAAGAGATTTCCATAAATGTAAAGAAATTAGACAAATTCTCTGTTTTGCTCTCAGAAACGCGGATTTATGGAAACCATACAGAAAATGAAGATCAGATTTTTTTGCATTGTATTTGACCTCTAAATTAAATTTGTAAAACATAGACCCCAATTAAAATTTAAAGAGATTTCCGAAAATGTAAATTTGTTTGAGAAATTCACTTATTTGTGTCCAAAAGACCAATTTTATGAGAAACCCTAAAATTATGATAACTTCTACAAAAACAATGATAAACCATCGATTTTTTTATTGTATCCTATTGAGAAGATGCAAAAAACACTGTAAAAATATTGTAGAAAAATTCGCAATTGTGTATAAGATATGAAGAAATTGGTAAAACTTTTAGTTTTTTTCCAAAAATTGTCAGATCTGCATCAAAAAATCAATAAAACCTGCAAGTAGATATTAAAAATGGGGCAAGGAGCCCCACGATGGGTGCCATTTTAATGTGTGTGTGAAATATTGGATCAAATCTAATTAAAATCAACACATGTTAATAAAACATTAAATCAAAAAGCTGAAAGAAAGAAAACAAAATGTGCAAAACCGTAACAACATCCTTTCAAAATCATTTTATCCTCCTCTATCTTCATCGTTTTGTTGCTTTGAAATGGCTTTCAGATCAGCAGATAGAGCTCAACAAAATGACAGCATGAAGAATGAGATTTAGAATGCATAATATGCAACATCTATGCTAACATGAAAATGGGAATGTGATGCTGAAAATGATATGAGTGCATAAAGCTGATTGCATGAATGTGAGTATGCATATGTAAGTGCAGGAATTTGAACATGGGTGATTATGCAGAATATAGGTGGATGATTAACCAAGGCTTGGATTTGCACATGCTTTTATAGAGTTTTCGAACGAGTTTGATTAGCTGAATCGATCGACGGTACGGATTAAGCTTGTTTCGAATGGACGGCGAGAGATTTTCGAAAGTGGAGAAGAGGATGGAAGGTTTCCCTTCTTTTCATTGAGTTTCGAAGGGAAATTTCCATTTCGAAAGATAAAATACAAATTTAGAAGGGCGAGTTAGCATGAGTTAGAATTTTGGGAAGGTGAGTTAATAATGAATTAAATAAATTAAATTTATTTAATTAGGAGTGAAGATGGAAATGGAAACCCACATAATTAAATAATTCATACTTAATTATGTTTAAAACGAAATTAGAGTGAGGTGGAAAATATTAAATAACATATTTAATATTTTAAAATTCAAAAATGGGATGGAGAATATTCCATTATTTAAATATTCAAAATATTTAAACTTTAGAATAAAATGATAATTAAATATAAATACATTATACAAATTTATTTAATTTAATTAAGTGGAGGGTAGAAATGTTAGTAATTAAATAAAATTATTTATTTAATTTAAGGTAGAAGAAATAGAAAAATGAATGATATAAATAAATAATTAAATTTATTTATATGTAGATGACATTAGAGGAATTAATTAAATAAATCATATTTAATTAATTAACAAGCTTAATCATGACCATTTTTAGACATATACAGGTAGAGGTAGCACTTGAAGAGGAAGAGGTTCATTTTCTACTTCGAGACAATCAAATGGAAGACAAGAATATACAAACAAAGGCCAAGAATGAGTTGTTGATCAAAGAGGTGGCTTCAGATGTGGTAGATCAAAATTTAGAGGTAGATTTGGAAGTCAAGGAAGAGGATCTAGTGGATTCATAGAAGGTGCTATCATTGCAATTAGTTTGGCCATCAAGCATGCAAATGCAAGGAAGAACAAGCTTCTATTTCATATAGTGATGAAAAGAGAGTACAGTTGGTGCAAGAAGATGAAGATGAGAGTGTAAACTCTCCAATGCAATATGCTTCTCCTGAAGTTGGAGAATATTTGATGGTGAGAAGACAACTACTCAAGGCATCCAAGGAGAATGAGATGACTCAAAGGAGGAAATTATTCAAGACCACTTGCAAATGAAAAGGAAATGTATGTGAAGTAGTGATAGATTTAGGAAGTACTAACAATATGGTGTCAAATGAAATGGTAGATAAATTGAAGTTAGAGAAAATTCCTCATGAAAGACCATATAGAGTATCTTGGTTAAATGATGATCAGTAAATTTTGGTGAATGAACAAGCTTTAGCTGAATTCAACTTTGGTGGTTATAAGGACAAGATTCTTTGTGATGTTTTTCCTATGAATTGTTGTCACTTATTACTTGGAATACCATGGTAGTTTGATAGACATGCCATTTATGATGGAAGAGACAATACAAATTAGATTGAAAAGGATGGAAATATTTTTACACCAACACCATTGTAAGAGGATGATAAATGAAATAGTGAGGTAGAAAAATTGATCATGATGGGAAAGGAGTATATAAAAGTTGAGGAAAACAAGAACAAAGAGTGTGCAACCATTACAAAAGAGGAGGATGCTAAGATAGTGAGTTTGGGAAAAGATTTAATTTTGATGAGAAAAGATGGTGATGAGTTGGTGACAAAACCAATTCAAGAGAAGGTCAAGGATGAATTGCAAGATGGGCTAGAGAAGCATGATGTTCTCATGATAGAACAATAATTTGTTTAGTTGTTTTAAAATAAAGTAGAAAGCATTCAAATGTTGTTACTACAAAGGTGCATAATTCTGATAATACAGAGATCCTATGGGAAGAGGGTTTGAAGGAAAAGATGAAGGAAAGAGGTGAGGTGAATCAAAGTGTTTGGAAAGAGAAAATAGGAAAGTTCAAGTATGCAATAAGAGGGAAAGAGTGGAAAACCAAAGAAAAAGTTGGAAAACATAAGTTTGTAGATATGAAGATCAGTTTTGCATCAACTTCAGATGAGAGGAAGATAAGAGGACATTCATCAAGTCAATTTGCAAAAGTGGAGCAATGCTTAGGTGGTAAATAGTTCAAGGGAACAAAGAATGATTCAAATATACAGTACTCAATACATTGGAAAGGATTACCTAATGCAAGAGAATTTTAGGATCAAAGAGATGATGTGAAGAAGCATGTTTTGATGCAACTCAATCCTCAAAGGGACTTGGGAACTTTTTCAAGCTAGGTGTATGGTGCAGGGGCACCATGATTAGTTCAATTTGTAATCAAGTTCATTTGGTTAAGTAGAGGTTATTTGAGTATTTTGAGTCCAATATGGTCATAATAGACCATTTTATAGTGTTTTAAGTCCATTTGGTTGGTTTGGGAGTCATTTTGTAAAGGTGCAAAAATGAAAATATTGGAATACCAATGGTTATTTGGAGTTCAAAAGGTAGTTAGTTGGTTTATTTAATTGGTTTTTGTGTTTTTATATTTAAAAATGGCCTCACACAATTTGAGGTAGGGGTTGGAAGCATTGTATTAAAAGTCTGAATCAATAAGAAGACAATTTCCTTGCATTTTTCTAGTAAAGCTTGCTATTCAAGCCTTTGTATAGCTCTGTACTAAGGATTTTGAATTCAAGATGATGTAAATTGTATAGGAACATGTCTTAAGGTTTTTTCAGCTTTGGAGTGACTGAATTTCATCAATTTTTGAACTTTTTACAAGCATTTTTCTAGAACGGGTTTGTAACTTAGAAAATTGGGGTTTAAGAGTACCAAATGGATCCCTAAGCTATTCCACCTAGTGAAATTGGTTTAAATTTGGTGGAATGAATCCCGTAGGTGTATTTTTTCTGTTGGTGTATTTTCCAAGAGTAGGGAAGGTGTTTTGGAGGAGATAAGATGTTTCCCTAGTTGTGTTTCTTGAGTTTTGAGTTCAAAAGTGATGCTTTGAAGTAGGGTTTTGATGAAATTATACATTTAAAGGTTGAGTGATGGTTGGAATAGCATAGGAAGACATATTAGAAATTATTTTAGTTCTTGGTTCATAATGTAGAATCCTAGAGGATGGATTTTCAATAAACCCTCATAGTTTTAAGCTTAGAATGGCCTAGAACAAGGGTTTATTTCTTTGAGGCATTAGTGAAGGTTTTGGTAACTAAAATTTTTGGATTCAGGGCTTGTGCAACCTAGTTGAGGTCTACCAATATATTTTAGGGGTTGGAAGAGAGTTTAAGTTGATGATTCTTTAGAAAAGAGGGCTAATTGAAGCCCTTGTTTAGTGTACTAGTCCTTTTTAGTGGTTGAGGTTATAAAAGAAAGGTATTCCCAAATTTTATATGTTGAGGTTGAGGAAAATGGGTATCTGAAAAGATAAAGGGTTTTTGGTTTTGTAAGGTATTCTGCAAGATATGTTTAGATTTCTCTTTTTGGATGGGTATAAGGGAAATATGGAAGAATTGATAAATAAGGGAAAGATAGGGCTTTGCGGGTTGGAGAGTTGGTTGAAACACCTTGAATTTTGATTTTTTTTGGTTTTCTTCCTTGCTCTACATCAAAAGGTGTGACACATACACTCACGACTAGTATGCACTTAGATGTGCACACTTGAGTGGCTAAGGGAAAGTCAT